>CM069232.1:17889760-17944741 GCA_035582765.1 Acer negundo | reverse complement strand
ATGATGTAATCAAATCCAATATGATCCATTTGATTTGGAGCACCATAGTCCAAGCCTCGTAGTTAGGTGGATAAGGCTTGATTATCGAAGTCCGTAAGTCTGAAGGAATAAGATCAAGGGTAAGACTCTATGATCAAATATTGTTTTATTTTATTTATAAAAAAATAATAAAAAAGAAATTTGAGAAATTTATGAGTCACAATATATGCACCGCTGAAAAATTGTATAGGCATGCATTTTTGTGTGTACACCCCATTAGGTTTTTAAGAGATTGTATTTTGTAAGTACATTTTATATATTACCAAATATATAATTTCTTTTAAAACATCTCCAATACAATACTATTTTAATTTGTCAGTACTATAATTTAACACAAAGTAAAAAAATAAAGACATACTTCAATACAATACCAAATGTCGTGCTTTGTCAAATTTGTCATATTCTATTTAACCAAACATTGAAGGCTCGGCCCATACCCGACTCTTAAGATTGATTGTATTGTAAGATTACAGTTTGCCCTGGCCGATCCAACCTGACCCGACCCATTTGAAACCTCCAGCAACAATTTGACAAAGCCCAAAACTATGACGTTTAACGGTTGAAGGAAAGGGAAATCAGTGGTGTAGAACGAGAGTCGCCGGAGAGGCGTGTCATGGCGATAGATGGAATCGAAGCTCCGTCTCCTCCCTCTCAGCCACAGTCCATTTCACATTTCAGGTACTATTTATTATCGTTTATTTTTTATATATATTTTTAATTTAATTATATCAAAATTCATAATTTGTGTCTCTGCAATTGCACTGCGGCCAACCACGTCACTTTTATGTTGCCGTCGACAGACTCCAATTCAAGATGGTATTTTTTTCTATAAAAACATAAATTAAATTTTGATTTAACAGATTTTATCTAAAAAAATAATATTTTTGTTTACATAATTTGCAGGAGACACTGGTGGATCTATTGGGAGTGGCGGGGCGGCACACGTGCTTGCCGATGGTAGTCTGCTGCAGATCACGTGACGAGCTTGACGCTGTCTGCTCCGTCGCCTCTATCCTCCCTTACATTTCTTTCTCCTCTCTGGTAATTTTATTTTATTTTTATTTTTATTCCCTTGAATAGTCAATTATTCTAGAAATATGCAATCTGATTGAATTTAGTTTACTAATGTTGTTCAACTAGTTAATCACTTCAATTATGTTTGCCAAATTTCCAGAATTGAAGTGCTGGTAATTAAATTAGCTCATTTGTGGAAATGTCTTTGTTAATGGGTTGAAGAAGGGAAAGTTAACCATCGGAGATGATATAGTTTGTAAGACCTACAGTAGTAATCGAATCTATAATTGCCGGGGTATCGATAAGATAAGAAGAACGAGTGTTTTAGGTTGCAGGTTTTTGTAATTACATTCGTTGGATTGTTTATGCATATGTTAGTTTGTTTTTGTCTGTAAAGTTAAATTCTGAACTTTTCGAATAATGCAATTCAGATGGTGAATTTTTAGTTTGTTTATATCTAAAGGAATGCCTATATGATTTTCTTGTCCTAGGAAGGTCAGTTCTTCACTGAATTACCTTTTCTCATTGTTGGTTAATGACCCAGAGTTAACTTAATTGGAAATTCTGGACGAATGAGATTAACATTATGGATCCATATCATTATGGACATTAACAGGGTTTATTGAGATTAAAATTTCGATTTCCTGATTGCAGTCTCTTTTTAGAGATATTGTGAATTGGAATGTTTGCTAAAATACTATGCATAATGTTTGCTCTTCTATCAGTACAGTGACCTAGTTGAAGCAGAGAGAACTCAAATTTTGGAGACTTTTTGGCAAGCCACAGTCAGTTGGAATCAAAACGTCTCAGCTCAATCTGGAGATGACAGTGAAACTGGAAAAGATAGCAGAAGGCTCGTATGATAGTTGTAACAGATGCTTGCCTTCCGGTTCATGCTTCCGGAGAATCTCCCATATATGCTCGAGTTCACATAAATTATGCGTTACCAATGAAGAAGGTATAGTCCTATCTTCAATTCACCTTTAGTTAATTGGAGACTGCTGTATCCGATACCATAAAAGTCATTTTGATGATTGTGTGTATACGTGCATGCCTTTCTCTATTACTGTTAATGTCATTTCTAAAAATAACTTAATGGCTTGTGTACATGGATTCCTTTTGAGTTTTCTATCATTTCTTGCTTCCTTGCAGGAAACATATATGAGGCGTATTGCAACCTGTTTGGCAGCAGGTTTTTCTTTAAACATGTTCATTTCTTTGATGTTTTTTAAGGGTTCTGCTTTCTAAAATAACTCAATTTGACTAAGTGCAGATGGTGTTGTAATCAATATGGTTGTTGGGGGTGAAGTGGTAACTCTTAAAAGTATTGAGGAAAGCAGCAACCTTGTCATAGCCGAAATGCCCATAAATGTGAGTTTTGTATGTTTTGTATTTCTTCTATCTTTAAATTGGAAAACAGTAGGAGGACTTAGCATCTGACAGCTATGAATATGAAAGCCAAACATGTTGCTCTTGTCAAAGCAATGAGAAATCCTTTTACTCTCACTTGTTATTTAATTCAACGAATTTAGCTGCACGTGTACAAAAAATTGTTTTGTTGTTTACCCGAAGTCTTGTTGTCCCTACATTACCTCTTTTGGATATAAGATTAACTTGATGTGGTGGCATGTTGCCGGTTTCTGAAATTCTGTAATAGCAATAGTCGTCAGCAATGTCAAAAGATACATAAGAAGACTTGATGGCCCATGTGATCAAGATTCAATGATGTTAAAACTAGGTTCTGTGGGGACCTTTTACAATAATTTTAGATTTATATTTGTTCTGCACTTTCTGCCTCAGTCATAGATTTGCATGACTATTCTTTTAAGAAGGGCGAGCATGCTGAAATAGTTAAGTGGAATCAACTAACTGATACAATCCTGTATTATAAGAATTTTTAGGAAAAAAAGAAAACTAGCTTTATCTTCTTTTCTTTTTTTTTTTTTTTTTTTTTTTTTTTTTGTAGACTTGCACGTAACAAAATTTGGATAAATAATTTGGTCAGTTGAACAATATTACTCTGGTTCTGTTTATCTATATCCAAATCAGTATCTAAAAAACCCATGCTTGAGCATTTGTGCAGTATTTGGAGTATGAAGACAAATCAATTAAGCATGATGAATTTGTATTCTTAGATATACTGTATCTTCGCTTAATGTTGTTTCAATATATATATATATATATATATCGCATAATGTTGCCGCCAGAAGCAAACCGAAACCTTTCTAGGGGGAAACAATGTAATTGCTGGTTTTAATGAGACACATATGCTCTCTGGTCTCCGCTTTCTATAGTATCAAACAGATATAAAGTTTATACATGAACATACATACACATGTATGAAAAGATGCAATTACTCGATCTTCAAAGCCAATTATCCGACTGAACTAGTCGAGAGACTATATTTTGCGTGTATGCTTTATCCAGTTTGGGGGAGGAACGCAGCTTATAAATATGATTCGATCAAAAATGTTACCAAACAAATACATTATGAGATTGAAAAACAAATACAGTATTAAAAGGAATTGACTGTTAAGTCTTGTGAAGAATATATAAAAGGAATCGATTGAAAATATAATTGGAGCGAGTACAAGATGTTACCAAACAAAACAATGTAAAAACAAAACGTTGAAATGGTGGAAAATGTCACCTTTTCCAACTCACTTGGTGACAAAGTGATCGGTTTAATAACTTAAGTTTAAAAGGCATTAAAGTAAGTGATTTTTAAAAATGCCCTTATTTTAAAAGGCACCCAGGAACTAAAGTTTCCTGAGATTTTTTCTTTCATCTTCCTCTATAACAGATCTTCAATGGAGGATAGAGGTTGAACACCATAACATTATCAATTCATCTCCATTGGATAATTAATTTTGTGGCACTCCGCAGACGTATTTCAGAGCTTTTTTTTTTTTCAATTTAAAACCCTAACTGGGTTCATTTTCATTTGTTATCTGAGTCTTTTGTATGCCTTTCTCTGGTTGTATGAATTTTGAAGCTAATTGAAAATGCTCGGAGAAGAAATGAAAAGTCTTAGAGAAGAAATGAAAAGTCTCAGAGACTAATTGAAAAGTATCGGAGACTAAATGAAAATGCTCGAACTTTTTCAATTGTTCCCCAAGCCTTTTCAATTGTTCCCTGAGTCTTTTCATTTCTTCTTCAAGGCTTTTCGATAATCATTTTTTTTTTTGTTAATTTTGAATATCCGAGCCTTTTTATTTCTTCTCCGAGCCTTTTCATTTCTTTTCCGAGACTTTTCAACAATTTTTTTTTTGTTAATTCCATTACTTCTCCGAGCCTTTTAATGAACTATCCGAGCCTTTTCATTACTTCTCCGAGCCTTTTCATTTCTTCTCCGAAACTTTTCAATAATAATTTTTTTTTTTTGTTAATTTTGAATCTCTGAGCTTTTTCATTTCTTCTCCGAGATTTTTCAATAATAATTTTTTTTTGTTAATTTTGAATCTCCGAGCCTTTTCATTTCTTATCCGAGCCTTTTAATGAACTATCCGAGCTTTTTTATTACTTCTCCGAACCTTTTCATTTCTTCTTCGAAACTTTTAATGAACTGTCCGAACCTTTCTAAGCTTTGTCCGAGACTTTTTCGAGCCTTTTTAACAATCATTTTTTTTTTCTTCACACAATCAGTTTAAGGTTTACAAAATAAGGTTTTAAATTGAAAAAAAAAAAAAAAAAAAAAAAAAAAAACCTACTAACAAGACGGTTTGAGATGCAACTAACAAATGCTAGGATATAAAAAAAGTTGCTATTGTGTTTGGTCGTAGTCCACCGTCGTCCATTGATGGAGGATTTTGAAAGAAAAAAAAAAAAAACAAAATGGTGAAGAAGGTTACTGTGGAGGGCATTTTTATCCGTTCACCATAATAGGTATATTTTAAACTTAAGTTATTAAATCGACGACTTTCTTACAAAGTCAAGTCCAAATAATGACAAAATTTTTTTGAGCCCAAACAAAACAAGAAATACAGTATTAATTTCTCCTAGTAGCCTGTTCGACACATTGAAAAACAATGTAAAACCTCAACCTCACATCTCTGAGCTTATTGACATTCATGTTGATACATATATAAAAGGCAATAGATCAAGCTCCATTTTCGATGCAATAATGAAAACACAACAAAATGCAGGATTCAGGTTCTTGTCTCACTCTTTTGAAACTTGGTTTTGATATTTTGAAGTACTCGCAGGACGTTGGTTATGTCAGGCCTACTTCCAGGCAATTCCGTAGTGCAAGCCAAAGCCACTTGAAGAATGGATAAAATACAATCCCTTTTAACAGAGAAATTTTTTTCTCCCAGTAAATTAGCATCTACTACTCCGGCTACTGAATGAGGTAATGCATCTTTTATCCAGCATCGCAAGCTCAATAGTTCCACAAACATGTTGTCTGTGGGTTTTTTCCTTGTAAATGTTTCCATCATCAAAATGCCAAAGCTGTACACATCACCTCTTACAGAAACAATTCCTGCTGATCCATACTCTACAAGAAAGTTCATAGTTAGGACATGATACATCCATTTGAAACAGAATATAGATCATAATAAACTACAAATATGTACCTGGTGCCACATATCCAATGGTGGCCAATCTGTGGGTTTGTGTCATAGAAACCTGTTTACCTAAGAGTTTGGCGATGCCAAAATCACCTACACGAGCAACCATATCTTCACCTAGCAAGATATTGTTAGGCTTTATATCACAATGTACAATTGCTTTTCCACAACCATGATGAAGATATTCTAACGCTAATGCCACATCGATCAATATGTTCAGTCTTTGTAGGACATCAAGAAAATAGTTGTGAGAATACAACCACTTTTCTAAGCTTCCATTAGCCATGTATTCTAGTACCAAGGCTTTGATTTTAATAGTGCAACGGCCGATAATTTTGACAAGATTCCGATGACTGATTTTGCTCATTACTTTACATTCATCATTAAAACTCTGTAATACCCTATCTACTCGCAAATTGAAAACCTTCACTGCTACTGTCTTTCCGTCTAAGAGTTTTCCTTTGTACACTGAACCAAAGCCACCTTTACCAAGTAGATTGCCTTCATCAAATCCATTTGTTGCATGTTCAAGTTCTTGACAGGAAATCATCCTCCGTGTTGATAATGCTGGCATGTCTTCTTTATCCATGCTCCATGTTGATAATGCTGGCATGTCTTCCTTATCCATGTCTTCTTTATCCATGTCTTCGTTAACCAATGGTTTGGATTTTTTCTGTTGGCATCTAAACAAAAGAAATATAAGTGCTAACACAAGTACAGATGATGCAATTGCTGATAATATGTATATAATTGGTTTTGAAACACTTCTCTTCGATCCTTGATGTGAGCTGGCTTTGCACGGGGGGACTTGAAATCGAGGAGCGCCACAAAGTTTACTATTACCCAAAAATGATCCAGCCGATAAGTTTGCAAAAGATCCTCCATTAGGAATTTCCCCTTCTAGTCTGTTGAAAGACACATTCACACTTTTGACGTAACGTAGTTTCTCAATAGACTTTGGAATTGGTCCAGAGAGGTTATTACTAGATAAATCCAAGATTTCCAAGTTAACCATGTTTCCAAACGATTCAGGGATCATGCCTTGTAATTTGTTCTGTGCTATGGAGAATTTTATGAGGCTCTGGAGGTCTCCAAAGCTGCTAGGAATATCACCCGATAATTCATTCACAGATAAGTCTATTTCAGACACAACCTTCAAATTTCCAATATCTAGTGGTAGGTGACAGTTGAGTGAATTTGTTGATAAGTTCAATCTCAAAATATCTTTCAGGCTCCACAGGGATGCAGGTATTCTAGAAGTAAAATTGTTGGAATTAAGGTATAGAACTCGCAGTGAAGTAATATCACCCAAACATGCCGGAATAGGCCCAGAGAGATTGTTACCACTCAAGTATAGATCACCTAAGTTTCTTAAATGACAAACTTCATTTGGAATTGAGCCTTGCAATTTATTGCCATCAAGATGCAAAACTTGAAGCATTCTCATTTTTCCAATTGCAGTCGGAACAGATCCAGTCAATTCATTGTTTCTGAGGTGTAAGGTTGTCAAGTTGCTTAAGTTGCCAACTTCGTGGGGAATGCTACCCTTAATTTTGCAACCATATGCCCAAAACTCTCGAAGAGTAGTGGAGAGATTTCCAATAGAAAATGGAAGTGTGCCATTCAATGGATTATTGCTTAAAACTATTCTTCTCAAAGATTTGCAGTTTGTCAAAGAAGAAAGAAAGTTCAGATCTTGAGTTGAAGATTCTCTGGTCAATTGATTTGAGTGTAGGTGGAGGCTTTGTAGATTTCTTAGATTACCAAGTGTTGTGGGAATAGATCCAAAGAAAGAGTTTGAGCTAAGGTCTAGGATGGTGACCTGAGAAGCATTGGAGATAGAGTCCGGGATTATACCATTGAGTTCATTTTCCAATAGTAAAGGTTCCTTGAGATTAACCGCGAGGCCTACGGTTGAGGGAATGGGGCCAGAGAGGCAGTTCATGGATAGTCCAATGGACTCTAATTTTGAGATATTGAAGATTGTAGATGGGATCGGGCCAATTAAGCTGTTATTATTGAGACTCAAATAATTTAGATTGTAAAGATTATCAATCACCTGTATTGAACCTATCACCATAAAAGAGAAAAATAAAAACAAAATGAATCACTCTTTAACTTTATTATTTGTTCAATGGTTTAGACAAAAGAATGCAAGCTAGAAAAATCCTCCATCAGATAAATAGGCTTGATCAATCATCAAAGACAACTAGCCTTCATCAACAGTAAAACGTCTATATCAATGATTTTTTTTTTTTTTTTAAATAATAATAATCTCGGAATGAGATTTTTTTGACTTGGGTTCTTTCAATCGAAAATACACTCCAAAAATAACAAAAACGGTAATTTGTTTGTACCTATATATTATGGCCATAAATTTCAGAAATATTAATCCTGACACTTTTTCAAAAGATCCATTTATACTCTAACGTTTTTTTTTTTTTTTTGGTCTATGAATTAGACCCATGACAATCCCATATAAGAATAATCCGAAAAAGAAAACAAAATTATTCTATAATCTATAATAATTTTAGGATTACTACTTCCACTATCAGAAAGAGGCGAGAGGGCTGCTCTCACTAATGGGAAGATGACTTCCCACAATTTGGGATTTTATGGTCAAAAGTGGAATAAATATTTACAATTACAATTACAATTATAGGGCGGCTCAAATATTTTGAGGCTCTAAGGGAGAAAAAAAAAATGCACCAGTTATATAATATATATATATTAAAAAATATTATTGTTATTTTAACTTACACACATCTATTTGCACTTAATTTTAAGGTTGCTATTTTTTTTCAACTATTTCATTTTTTTACCAATTTTTTTTCCAACTATTTATTCTTCACAAGTATTGGTTTAAGAGAAAATGATTAAATAGATATTGAAATCACAAATTTAATTAAAAAATTTAAATTAATATAGCTTCATTCATAAATATATTAATAAAATCAAGAGATAATCATAAAAATAAAAAAAATAATTAAAAAAAATAAAAAAGTTAAAGGTAGTGCACTTTACCTTCCAAGCTGTTGTCGCTTAGATGAAGTTCCTTCAACAGACTCAGATTTCCAATATTTCTTGGTATTATTCCTGTGAACTTATTAACATCTAGATCAAATATCTCCAGATTAGTCAATTTGCCTATCTCTTCAGGAATATTTCCTCGTAGATTATTATTCCACAATTCTAGAATCCTTAATGTTGTGATATTTCCCAGAGAAGGCGGGATAGAACCTGTGAAATTGTTGAGATATAGAGATAAGTTTTGAAGTTTAGGCAAGGAGCCAAGCCAAGATGGAATCTCTCCTTGAAAACTGTTGTTTCCGAGGGATAGCTGAACAAGGAATGAAAGATTTCCAATGTGCAGTGGAATGGTGCCTGTAAGACTCATTGAGGTGAGATTCAAGGCTACGACTCGGCTGTTTTGAGAATCACATGTAATCCCAACCCAGCTGCAAACAGAGGTGGAAGAAGTCCAGTTGTTTGCTAACAAGTTGTAAGGATCATTAGTGATATGAGCTTTAAATGCGAGAAGAGAAGATTGATCTGTGGTAATGTTAGTTGCTTCAATAGCTAAGAAAGTCATTGCAAAAATACAATACACAAACGACATGGAAGCACATTTGAGAAAACGAGGTCTCTCCATGAGTGATATGTGGAATAGGATGAGAATATTCCGAGTGGTAATTTATATATGGAAAATATATAAGTCTTCTTTTCAGCAGTATAGGTATTTAAAGACTTGATAGCAAAGGTTTTCTTTTCAGAAAACATTAGCATGCTATTACTACTGCTGCTTAACAAAAAAAAAAAAAAAAAAACAGTTTCACACTACAATTAATATAATTTTTGGACAAATTGCAATAAAGTATCCCAATATTTGATAAAAGTGCAATAAGACCGTAACTGTACTAAAACTATAAGAAAATACCCTAAACTAAACTACTAGAGTTAATAAATGACCAGTCAAATATTATGAATTTTCTAAGTGTCAGTAAAAGAAATTCACAGAAAACTATAACAAATTCATCCACAATAAAGAACAAAGAAAAAGAAAATTTTTAAAAAAATATTAATAACTATCTACTTGGAGGAGATATGGAGTCTCCAAAACACATTTTTTTCTTTTATGTAATTTCCAGAAATTTCTTTTCCATGGAGATTTTGGAATATTAATTTTTTCTCCCAAATTTTTTTTTCTCCTTTTTATAATTTTTTTTTTTTTAGAAAATTGTGAACCAAAGAACATTTTTCCATTTTGAAAAAAAATAATAATAAATAAGTGTAAAATGACATTATTACCTTTATGACATTTGTTAACCGATAGGTTAAAAGAGTCATGGGTATTTTCCTATAATTTTGAAAAAGGTAAGGTTTTGTTGCACTTTCATCAAATATTAGGGTGTTTCATTACAATTTTCCCTATAATTATTGTGATGTTGCCCTAGACATTGGTTGCATTATACATGAAATTGAATTCATGACCCACAAATACGTACAATATATTGATGTCTTTATAGTGAAGTTTCTACAATGATAAAAGTATAAAACAGATAAAGCGAAAGCTGAGAACCGTGTATCTTTAATTATAGAACCGTGTATATAGAGGCATGATGAGACAAATACAAAGTAAATGTCTTAAGAAATGACAAATTAACAACAATTGCCAAGAAATTGTTGTGTGGAAAAAACAAGTTAGAAAGAGAAGAAAAGAGATGCAATGTTAGCCGTGTGAGAAAACATGATCGATATTATTGACAAAGAAATTAATCGAATCTTCCGGTGTCTACATTTTTTTTCTGTGAATGCAATCAAGTTCAATATTGTTAAATTAATTAATAAAAGTAAAATAAAAAATAAATTTAACAAGCTAGAGAGGAAAAAACAATTGGAACAATCCGGTGCCATATAATTAACTAATTGTGTTTAGGGTCTGTTTCTGTCATAGACTCTTATTAGAGATCATTTTAATATTTATTAATTATTTGAAAAGAAGGTGTTGTTGATTTTTTTTTTTTTTTTGGTTGGGTTAAGCTGTCGATTTTTACTGTTAATGTTGGTTGTTGCTTCAATAGCTAAGAAACTTATTGCAAAAACACGATACATGTCAAACGACATGGAAGCACATTTGAGAAAACGAGGTCTCTCCATGAGTGATCTGTGGAATAGGATGAGAATATTCCAAGTGGTAATAATTTATATAGGGAGAATATATAAGTCTTCTTTTCATCGGTTTTGGTCTCCCCGAAACCGAAACCGTAACTGTGGTCACCTCTACTTCTGGGTGATTATTTGGTGTAAAAATTAAAAGGGTTAATATTAAAAACTTCCCCTCACATTTGAACTATTATTGGATATGTAGATATAAATGCTTTTATTTTAAAAACCTCCTCTATGAACTAATACCATTAGCATTCCGTTTATGTTGACTGAGATTGACTATTAAAAAGTCTAAAATTTCTCTATTTAAGCTTCAATTGTATGAATTAACCATTATACCATCATACTTTTACCAAATAAATTAATACAAAAAATACAAAAGAATGGATTGTTAACTTACAAAAGAGAAGTTATTTTTTAGATAATTTTATCCCTAAAAATAATAAAATTATAAATGAACCAAGAGTTGAAAATGAGTATTTACTTGGATTTATAAAAAAAGACAAATAAATACATATTCTAGTTTATTTTCAATTCTTTTGGTTTATTTGCAATTTTGATATTTTTTAGGGATAAAATTATCTACAAAATAACTTCACCTTCGCAAATTAACATTCTCGTCTTCTGTATCATTTTATTAATTTATTTGATAAAAGTACGAGGGTATAATAGTCAATTCATACAGTTGAAGTTTAAAGAGGGACATTTTAGACTTTTAATATTCAAACTCAGTCAATACAAACGGAATGATAACGGTATTAGTTTATAGGGGAGGTTTCTAAAATAAAAGTATT
Source organism: Acer negundo (assembly GCA_035582765.1). Taxonomy (NCBI): domain Eukaryota; kingdom Viridiplantae; phylum Streptophyta; class Magnoliopsida; order Sapindales; family Sapindaceae; genus Acer; species Acer negundo. Next base: position 17,933,157 of record CM069232.1, on the reverse strand, counting down.
TATAACTATACATCCAATAATAGTTCAAAAGTGAGGAAATGTTTTTAATATTAACCATTTTAATTTTTACACCATTTAATCACCCAAAAGTAGAGGTGACCACGGTTACGGTTTCGGTTTCAGGGAGACCAAAACCATAACCGTAACAGTAACCGGCCAACCGGTTGGTGCACGGTTTGTAACTGTCGGTTTGACGGTTACAATTTCGGTTAAAAAACAACCTGTTTTGGTCACGGTTTCGGTTTCGGTTTCGGGCGATCAAAAAATGTGCCACGTGACAGCTTCTGATTAGTCTAATTTTTTTTAAAAGAAAACTTACGGGCTTTTGATTCATCTAATTGCTCCCTCTGAATTTATTAAAAGACAATGAAACAATTTGAAGATTCATACATATGCACAATCAAGTCAACATATTCATTTAATTTGCTTTTTGTTTCTGAGCAATCAAGTCAACATATGCACAATTTCTTTCTGCAAGTTGTATGGAGGGGACCATTTCAACCTCAGCAAATGCCTCTTATTCCACAAGGTTGCCTGATCCTAAGGCCTTGTTAAATGTTGCATCTATCAAAGTCTATATCATATATTTACACCCGATATTCATTAAGTGCTGGCTTTTTGGAATTGGCGTATACTCAGGGACTGCCGGACCGACCTAGGTAGCCCAGTGACTTTTATTTGTAAAAAAACAATTATGATTTCAAAATAAAAGATCCACATGAATTTTTTTAAAAAAAATTAAATGACAACATATGGTTAATGAAAAAAAGGTTCACGTATGATTTTTTTGAAGGATATGGAAACACAATTGCAATGGAAACCAAATTCTCCATATTGATGTGATATTTTCCGCTTTGGGCCTAAGTCCGTACGGATTTACTCTTGGACCACTACCCAAAAGGTTTCACACCAATTGAAGTTGGTTCCATACTTATATACTCAAGATCATCCTCATGTCTAGCCAATGTGGGACTTTGGTTGCACACCTAACAAAAACCTTAAAAATTCAAACAATTTTGTATAATTTGTTCAAGTATTTATTAGAGAAAAAAAATCCAAGTATACATACATGGAGGGTGATACAGCATCGGTAGGTGATAAAGCCCTGTTAATTATAGGAATACCTAGAACTATCAACACATTGCTAACTTGTTGATTCACATGAATTCCGAGAGAGCAAATACAAGAAATTTTATAACTGAAATTTTATTAATTAACTCAACTCCCTCATCAAATGGCTTCAAAACTCCAATATGTAGCGTAGGAAAATTACATAAAAGGAAACAAATAAAATCACAATTCCAATCATCAAAAAATATGCCTCCATCATCTCAATGATTGATCAAATCACATAAATAAGGCATATATAACTTCATCATAGGTGATTGATGAAATTGCATAAATCAAGTAGTTGTCAACACCATGATTCTTAAAAATCTTCCACCACTTGATCTCCATCAGAGGGTCAAGGGTCTCATTTTTATATTTACCCTAGGACCCCAGAAATCTCATGGCCCTGCGTACACCTCACAATTTATAATTGAAAATGTGCAAGACTAGAGAGGATAAGTGGATAACGTTAGATCAGTAAATGATACAGAGAGGCAGAGCTATCACTTTAAGCAGAGGAAAACAGAGCTAGCTAGCAGCAGGGTGTATGTAAACAAGATAAACAAATTACCAATTAAATCAAATTGAAAAAATTTCATACGGAAATATCAGTAGTTACAAACAAGAAAGAAAAATAATCAAACATGGATGATATCAGATTAATCCAGTTCAATATCCTTTAAAAACTTTACTTTGATCTTCTTAAGTTTGTCAAGAACAGTTTTCATATCTAGTCTTTCCTCTGGTGACTCTGCTGAGAATTCCAAGCCCAGTTGAATAATTGATATCACACAATCCTTCTTAGCCACAAAGTGATTATCCTCTCTGCTCAACAAATTGTTGTCTATAACTTGAATTACTTCTTGAGACGATAATGAATCTCTCACATAACACTTCAAGTTCCTCTCCCCAGAAAACATTTCATCTGTCGGCTTCTTTCCCGTGAATGTTTCCATTAGAAGATTACCATAACCGTAAATGTCGCCTTTTGTGGAAACAATTCCTTCCTATCCAAACTCTGCATTTGAAATTTCAGTTAATCATTCAGAATTCAATGATATGCTCTCCTGTTTATATAGAAATATAAATTTGAATAATTAGCTAGAAGCGTTACTTGGTGCCATATATCCAACGGTGGCTAATGTCATTGTCTGTGTCACTAAATCCCCTTCACCCAAAAGTTTTGCAATGCCAAAATCACTCACATGTGCAGTCAAATCTTCATCTAGCAGGACATTGCTCGGTTTCAAATCGCAATGGACTATAGATGATGTTTAACCATGATGGAGATATTCCAATGCAGACGCAGCGTCTATCATTATATTCAACCTTTCTAATATATCCAAAAAATATTCACGAGAATACAACCACTTCTCAAGGCTTCCATTAAGCATGAACTCAAGTATACCAAAGCTTTAAAATCGACTGTGGAGCAACTGCTAATGATTTTAATGAGATTTCGATGATTTCAATGACGAATATTCTGTCTCAAAACTCTTTAATGCTTTCTCTACCTGCAAATTGAAAACTTTCACCGCAACGTTCATTCCATCTGATAGTTTCCCTTCGTATACCAACCCGAAACTTCCTGTTCCAAGAAAATTCCTTTCACTAACACCATTAGTTGCCCTCTCAAGCTCTCGGTATGATATTCTTCTCCATGTTCCTAGCGATAACACAGGGTTCTTGAGCTGTCAAATTTACATTCCTTTTACTACACTTGATGTCGACAATGATACGCAGCAACAGAAATATTGTTGACAGAGTTGCAGGTAAAATATATTTCAATACAAGCTGTGCACCAGTTCTATTGGATTTTCTGGAATTGCAATGTGGGAGTTGCATTCGCCGTGGACCACATAATTCTTGATTCCCCATAAACGATTGAATTGAGAGTTCCGTGAATAGTCCTCCAGAAGGAACTACACCTTCTAGACTATTAAAAGACAGATTCAGATATTTGAGATACAAAAGTGACCCCAGAGACTTGGGAATCACTCCTGAGAGACAGTTGTTGGAAAAATCCAAGGATTCCAAACTTAACATTGCACCAATTGATTGAAGAATAGGGCCTTGAAATCTATTATTTGCTAAGGAGAGAAGTTGTAATTCTCTTAAACCTTCAAGGGTGATAGGAATATCTCCCGTAAGCTGATTACTTGACAAGTCTAACTCTGTTATGACCTTCAGATTTCCAATGTCTGAAGAGAGAGAACCACTTAAAGATTTCAACAAATTTACATGCAAGATATCTCTCTGACTCCACAAAGTTGTTTGTATTGAAGAGGAAAATCTGTTTGAGGCTAATGAGAGAGTTCTCAAAGAGCTCATATTACTGAAGCATGCGGGTATTGATCCCGTGAGCTTATTACTTGCCAGGAATAAGAAAGCCAATCTCTCCCAAATGACATAACTCCAAAGGGATTTGTCCTTCTAATTTATTTTTCTTTAGTGACAGATATTGAAGCTCTAGTAATCTTCCTACTGTAATTGGAATAGTTCCAGTCAATTCATTGTTTTTCAAATTTAATGATGTCAAGCTGCTTAAGTTGCCAATTTCTCTAGGGATGCTGCCCTTAATATTGGATTCATAAAGCGTTAAGTACTGAAGAGCAGTAGAGAGATTTCCTATCGAAGAAGGAAGAATGCCGTTCAATGGATTACCATAAAGCTCCAGACTTGTCAAGTTCCTACAATTTTCATAATAGTTGAGAGAAAGCTCAATTCTGAAGATGAAGATCAGCTTCTGGTCAAATAATTACGTGCCATATGGAGCCGCTGCAAATTTCTCAAATTGCCAAGCTCATGTGGGATGGAACCAGTGAAAGAGTTCAAGGACAACTCTATGGTTATAAGCTTAGAAGCATTGGAGACAGAACTGGGAATTAGTCCACTGAATTCATTATCGGCTAGGATTAGCACCTCAAGATTCAGAAGCTGGAGGCCTATTCTTGATGGAAGCTGGCCTGAGAGATGATTGGCCTGACAATGCAATAACTATCATTGTCGAGATGTTGAAAATTGTGAATGGAATCAGGCCACGGATACTGTTAATGTCCAAAAACAATGATTCTAGGCTATGCAAGTCACCGATTTCAGACGGTATTGTACCTGCCACAACTCATACTCTCCATCATCTTGACGTCTTTGAGATACTTTAATTAGTTTTTTTTTAGAACAGATATCATACAATCTTATATTGTTTTCTCACTTTAATTTAATAGTTTATGGAGGAAGAGATGTATGTTATTCAGGTAAAGGTTATTTCAAACCTGTCAGGTTGTTGTGTCCTAGATTAAGCTTCTTCAACTGGGTCAAGTTCCCAATCTATGAAGGTGTTATGACGTGGCCCCTGATTTATCATGATGCAAAATCCATGTCAGCAAAGTTAGTTACCATATATTTTTGTAGAGAAAAATGAAAGATTCTAGAAGGTTTTCTTTTCTGTTATAAGATAGCTCATTTGGGGTGAGAAGAAAACCAAAACGTAAATAAGAGAGAAAAGAGAAGTGTTGGTCTTTTGAGATATTTTTTCTATGTGTATGTTTGGTAGCTGAGAAAAGCTGAGAGAAAGTGTGAGTGCTACTAAAATTGCATCTCACTGCTGTAATGTTTCTCTGATATAGTGGATTGAGTTTTTGCTCTCTGAACTGAATGTAGATTGTCACAATGACAATCGAACCAGTATAAATCTCTATGTTTGATCTTCTTTCATTATTTTCTTTCTTCTTTATTCTTTTCATGTGAGTTCATAGAGTGTCATACAGTGAGGTTTGATATAGATTAAAGAATTCTTTGATCAGTTGAGTGAAAAATCGTAACAAATTGGTATCAGAGCTAGGTTGACTCGATTTCAGATTTCTGGTGCTCGATTTGAATAGACTTCGACGAAGTCGAATCGAACTTGAGTTGTAGAGATGACAACTAAATTCGAAGTTGAAAAGTTCACTGGAACAAATGATTTTTGACTCTGGAAAATGAAGATGAAGGCTGTTCTGGTGAAAGAAGGACTTGCTGCTACATTGGATGATGCTGATAAACTTCCAACAACTCTGACAGCGGAAGAGAAGAAGCAATTGCTGGAGAAGGCTTATAATTCTTTGATTCTTGGCTTGGGAGACAAAGTTTTGAGAGAGGTGAAGAAGGAAACAACAGCATCTGGAATTTGGGGTAAGCTTGAAACTCTCTATATGTCTAAAGCAGTTCCAAATAGAATTCATTTGAAACAAAAAAAATTTGGATTCAAAATGGATGAACATAAGTCTTTGGTAGATAATATGGATGGATTTAAAAAGCTTATTCAGGATCTTGAAAACATGTCTATTGAAATGAATGATGAAGATCAGGCTGTGATTTTGTTGAATTCCCTTCCTAAACCTTCTGAAAATTTTGTGGATACTCTGAAATATGGTAGACAAACTATTAAGTTAGAAGAGTTAGAAGCTGCTATTATTGCTAAGGATGTAGAAAGTAGATCCAATGGTAAAACTGATGCAGAAGGTCTTATAGTAAGAGGCAGAACAGAGAAAAAATGGTTTAAGAGAAATGGCAATGGTAATAATAGGTCTAGGTCCAAGTCCAAACCTAGGTCCTTGAAATGTTATTACTGTCACAAAGAAGGCCATTTTAGACGAGATTGTCCTGAGAGGAAAAACAAGAAGAGACAAGATAGTGAATCAGAAAATGGTGATGCTGATGTGGTTTCAGAAGGATATGAGAGTTCAGATGTCCTTATTGCTTCAGAAATGGATGCTAGCAAGGAGTGGGTGCTTGATTCAGGTTGCACGTTTCATATGACTCCAAATAGGCAATTATTTGACACTTTTCAAAGCTTGGATGTAGGGAAGGTGTTAATAGGAAACAATGCTTGTTGTAAAGTTACTGGTATAGGATCTATGAAGCTGAAACTACATGATGGTATGATAAAAACCTTGACTAATGTCAGGTATATACCTGACGTGAAAAGAAACCTTATATCTCTTGGAGTTCTAGATTCAAATGGCTATTGCTTCAAAGCTCAAAATGATGTGTTGAAGGTAATTAAAGGTTCAATGGTTGTCATGAAAGCAGAGAAAAGAAATGGTCTATACTTACTAGATGGAGTTGCAATTATTGGAACAGCCGCTGTTGCAGCACCTAAAATTCTGGATAAGACTACACTATGGCATAGGCGTTTGGCTCATGTTAGTGAGAAGGGTTTAATGGAGCTGAGTAAACAAGGGCTGTTGTGTGGTGATAAGCTTGACAAGCTTAGTTTCTGTGATCGTTGTGTGTATGGAAAAAATGATCAGAGTGAAGTTTAATGTAGCTAAGCATTGTACACAATCAATCTTAGATTATATTCACTCAGATTTATGGGGGCCTTCTAGACATGTATCAATGGGAGGCTATAGATACTTCATGAGCATTATAGATGACTATTCTCGAAGAGTATGGATTTATTTTTTGAAGACCAAAGATGAAACTCTGTAGAAGTTTAAAGACTGGAAGGTGACGATTGAAAATCAGTCTGGAAAAAGGGTAAAGAGGCTTAGAACCGACAATGGCCTTGAATATTGCAATGATGAGTTTAACAAATATTGCAATGAGAATGGCATTGTAAGGCACAAGACAGTTAAGAGGAACTCCACAGCAAAATGGTTTAGCTGAGAGGATGAATAAAACCATCCTTGAGAGAGTGAGAAGTATGCTGTCTTGTTCCAAATTGCCTGCAAGTTTTTGGGCAGAGGCAACTCATACAGTTTCATATTTGATAAATAGAACCCCTTCATCAACCATTGAATTCAAGACACCATTGGAGAAATGGTCAGGTCATCCGGCCAATTACAGCAACTTGAGAGTATTTGGTTGTTCAGCTTTTGTCCACACAAATGAAGGAAAGCTGAAACCAAGAGATCTAAAATGTATTTTTCTAGGATATCCTGATGGATTGAAGGGTTACAGATTTTGGAATCCAGCTACTAAGAAATGTATAATTAGTAGAAATGTAATTTTCAAGGAGAATGAGTTACCTGGTTTGCAAAATGGTGTAACATCATCAAGCAGTGCTCCAATTGAGGTGGAGCAATCTGGTTTTGAGGTGGAGCTAACTGGGAAGAATTTTGAGCAAGGTCATGATCAGTTGCAAGCTCCGATACAAACCGTGAATGATGATGATGAGGTAGTAATGCAACAAGATGATCTTGAAAATTACAATCTAACAAGAGACAGAGTTAGAAGAGAAGTCAGAGCACCTAAAAGATTTGGATATGCTGATATTGTTGCTTATGCACTACAAGCTGTAGGAGAGGTAAATGATGAACCAAATAGTTATCGAGATGCAGTGACAAAAAGTGATTTTTCACTCTGGAAGAAGGCAATGAGTGATGAATTTGAGTCATTGCAGAAAAACAAGACTTGGATATTGGTTAATAAACCAGAAAAGAGTAGAGTGGTGAAGTGTAAATGGATTTACAAGAAAAAGGAGGGCATTCCGGGAGTTGAACCACCAAGATTAAGGCAAGATTGGTTGTGAAAGGCTTTACACAGGTTGAGGGAGTCGATTTCAATGAGATTTTCTCTTCGGTGGTAAAGCACACATCAATAAGAATTTTGTTGACTTTAGTGGTTCAACAAGACTTAGAACTGGAGCAGCTGGATGTCAAAACAACTTTTCTTCATGGTGATCTTGGAGAGAAAATTTTGATGAATCACCTGAAGGTTTTGAAGTTCAAGGACAATAAAATAAGGTTTGTCTTCTTAAAAAGTCACTCTATAGTTTAAAGCAATCACCTCGCCAATGGTATAAAAAGTTTGATAGTTTTATGATCAACATGGGATTTGGCAGAAGCAACTTTGATAGTTGTGTTTATTTCAAGAAAGTATCGGCTGGGAATTACATCTACTTGTTACTGTATGTAGATGACATGCTATTAGCATGCAAAGATCTTGATGAGATAGTTAAGCTTAAAAGGTTAATGAATTCTCATTTCGAGATGAAAGATCTTGGCGCTACTAGAAATATTCTTGGAATGAACATAGTTAGAAATAGAAAGCAGAGCAGATTGGTGCTTTCTCAAGAAGATTATGTCAGGAAAATTCTTCAAAAGTTTAATATGGACTCAGCAAAATCAGTTTTAACTCCTTTGGATCAGCATTTCAAGTTGTCAGTTGACCTAAAACAGAAAAGGAAGTTGCTGCTATGTCTAAGATTCCTTTTGCTAGTGTTGTTGGTAGTGTTATGTATCTAATGGTTTGTTCTAGACCGGATATAACATTTGCTGTTAGTGCTATGAGCAGGTTTATGAGCAACCCTGGCAAGCAACATTGGGAAGCTTTAAAATGGATATTGAGGTACTTGAAGGGGTCAAGTGTTGTCGGCTTAGTGTTTGAAAGGAAGAAAGATGCAACTGAATGTGTGTTAGGGTATGTGGATGCAGATTATGCAGGAGACATGAATAAGAGGAGATCCATGACAGGTTATGCATTTACTTTATAGGGAAATTTGGTGAGTTGGAAAGCCAATCTTCAACCCATGGTGACACTTTCCACCACCGAAGCAGAGTATGTTGCTGTTACTGAAGCTACTAAAGAAGCTATATGGTTAAAAGGCTTGATCATGGAGCTTGGTATTAAGCAGGAAGCAGTGACAGTCAATTGTGATAGCCAAAGTGCTATGTACTTGTGCAAAAATCAAGTCTTTCATGAAAGAACGAAACACATAGATGTTCATTTGCATTTCATAAGAGAATTGATTGAGAAGAAAGCAGTGAAAGTGGTATCAGAGCCGACCCCCAGACTTAGCCAACCATAGCCGTAGCTGAACCAAACCAGGAGGTGGTGGGCCCCAAGTAGCTCGCGATGGGTCCATGATGTTAGCTCTCGAGACAGGAAATGCTCTAGATCTTCACGTAAGACGTGTGCTCCGACGCGGTGGAGAGGAGTGATCTCGATGGAGTACTCCTCTTAGCATTGACGGACGGATGATCGCTTGAGGAGAGGCCCGGACCGTGAAGATAAATGATGGTCTTTATTCGAGGGGAGGATTGCTCTGATACCACTTGTTATAAGTATGGAACCCACATTTTCTACATTTGTGTGATATTGTCCGCTTTGGGCCCAAGCCCGCACGGATTTACTCTTGGGTCACTACCCAAAAGGCCTCACACCAATGGATGTTTACATACTTATATATCTAAGATCGTCCCCATGTCTAGCCAATGTGAGACTTTGGTTGCACACCCAACAGAAGGAATAAGCCCTGCTAATTTGTTTTGAGGTAAGCTTAATACCTTCAAACTCACAAGATCTCCTATCTGCTGTGGAATTCCACCTGTGATGTGCACAATTATAAATACAACAAGCATGATATCTTCTAATAATAAGTATTTCATTTGCTTAATTCAGTGGACTTTGGGGGACACAAGGGTACCTTACAATTATCAAAAGTAAGCAGCTGGGACATACCTTTGATGTTGTTAAAACCAAGATATAATTCATTGAGCATCGTCAAATTTCCAATTTCTGCAGGTATGGTGCCTTCAAAATTATTAAAGGACAACGAAAATAGTATTAACTCTTTGCAAAGAAATAAATTGGATGGAAATGGCCCAAATAATTGGTTCCAACTCAAATAAAGCTCTTGCACACTAGGAAGATGAGAAAACATATCGGATGGGAGAGGACCAGAGAGGCTATTAGTGCTGAAATCAATGGTTTGCAGCGAAGACATATTGAGAATTGCTGATGGAATGGAACCTGAAAGCTGGTTATTGCTGACATCGATCACTTGCAGTGAAGATATGTTGAAGATGGTGGAGGGTATGGAACCTGAAAGCCGATTTTCACCCAAATAAAGCCTCTTCAACTTAGGAAGATTTCCAATGGTTTCAGGGATGTGACCCTGCAACATGTTCTTGTACAAATCCAAAATCTCTAGCTTTGACAAGTAACACAATGAAGATGGGATAGCACCCAGAAATTTGTTTTTTCCAAACCTGATATATTTCAACCTACCTAAATTCCCCAACTCTTCAGGCAGAGAGCTGTGAAAATTATTGTTATGAAAAGAGAGCAAACCAAGAAAAGATAGATTTCCCATTTCTGGAGGGGCAGTACCAGTAAGACCCATGTCAGAGAGTTCCAAGGCTGTGACTCTACGGTGGTGTGCTCTGCAAGTCACACCTATCCAGTTGCAAACTGATGTAGCACTAGACCAGTTTGTTGCCAAAATATTTTGAGGGTCATTAGTGATATGGGATTTCAAGGAAAGTAGAGCAGATTGATCAGGAAAGTAGAGCAGGAAAGTAGTGATGTTGGTGACAGCTTCAGTTAATCTAGCAGTTGAATTTTTCTTATTCTATATTTCACTGTCAGTTAACTAATTCTCTGCATTCATCATTGACTTAGAGGACATTTATTAATTTACTAGCAGATTGCTAACATTTCTTTTGCCATATGTACCAACTCTGTAGGTCACATTTTATCATTTTATATACTACCGGGAAACAAAGTTTCCATGAGATTTGTCAAAAAGAAATATGGAGATAGAAAAATCAGCATTAACTACCAAGTCAATATTGAGTTCCATCAATATGGTCCAAGCTAAAATTAAGAGAAAACATGTGACAAGATTTCAAGTCAAAGGACGAGTTTTGAGAAACCTTCCCCTTTGGGACAACGTCTTGAATGGAAACTTGATGTACAGGAAATCTCTATTAGAGGAGCATCAGGAAAAGGGCAGTCTTGAATGGAAACTTGATGTACAAGAAATCTATATTAGAGGAGCATCAGGAAAAGAGAGCACTAGCTGACTAGCGCCTTCTACAAAACGCAGGGATGCCTGGCAACATATCTGCATGGGTCAAACCATTATGCACAAGTGCACAACCCACACTATTTGATCCGATATTTATATAATTATTTTTTTAAATATAAATGGAAAACCAAAACCCTAATTTTTTTTTTGTCTTTTTGCAAATTGTATTTGAATTTAAGATTTATTAAACTTAAATGTTGTGTTCTATTTCTATTAAATTTCAAATTTTATGTATGAATTTTATGTTTATATTAAATTTTAAGTTTTAAATATTATTTGTAGTTACCACCGCCCAATATAACTATGTGCTTATTCAGTCCGGTAATGTCCGTAAAAAATAAATAAATAAATAAATAAAAATTCCATTGATGCTCACTTTGTCGCTTGCTAGCTCTGAGGTATGACCATCTCTACTGAGTATGTCTGGTCTGTAATCTGACAAGGGTTGGTCTCATCTCTCATAATAAACAGATGAACATTTTTCCATGTAATGATCCATAAATAAAACAAGTCATTAGGATCAGAAAACAGCATCAACATGCATACTCTGTTTTTCTCATAAATGGGATGCTACACATAATTATTATACTCAACATAATCAGAAGAATTGAATTCTGTTGAAATAATTAATTCATACAATCACACCAATGTACTTCTCTGTTTCAAAATTAGCAAACAATGTGTCTCTAATTTTCAAGAGTCCATTTACTACTTCTCTTATGTTGATCCTTTGTTGAGGTGAGTCTCTTGTACACATCATGGCTAAACTCAAGATAGATAACACACATTGCTCCTTCGCAGCAAAATGTTCATCCTCCCTGTTCAGCAAATAACTGTCAACAACTTCAGTAATTGAATTGTGTAAAGAATCACAAACCCAACGCTTCAAGCTCATTTCCCCAACAAAAATTTCATCCGTCGGCTTTTTCCTTGTAAATATCTCCATCAACATAATACCATAACTGTAAACATCACCTTTTGTAGACACTTTTCCTTCTCTACCGTACTCTGCACATAATATCAATTTCAGTAATCATTAGAAAGACATTCATAATTGTAATTTTTATAAGAAAATGAAAGCTTGACAAAAACATTAAATTGTGAACAACCTGGTGCCATATACCCAACTGTGGCAAGAGTCTGTGTTCGTGTTATACAGTCTTCGTCAGCCAAGAGCTTTGCAATACCAAAATCGCTCAAATGTGCAACCATATTTTCATCTAGCAATATGTTGCTGGGTTTCAAATCGCAATGAACAATAGGAGTGAAATAACCGTGATGGAGATACTCCAATCCTGATGCAACGTCGATTGCCAAGTTCAATCCTTGTAGAATATCAAAAAAGCAGTTATTATCATACAGCAAATTTTCCAGGCTTCCGTTAGGCATGTACTGCATTACCATTGCTTTAAAATGATTATTGGAACAATTGCTAATCGTTTTGACAAGGTTTCGGTGGCGAGTGTTTCGTAGTACTTCACATTCAGTTTCAAAACTTTTAAGCACTCCTTCAAGATGGAGGTGGAAAACCTTAACAGCTACTAGACCCCCATCCTGAAGCGTTCCCTTGTAAACGGAACCAAAACTCCCTTTTCCAAGTATTTTGCTTTCGCTAAATCCATCTGTTGCTTGAAAAATTTCTGAATAAGTAACCCTTCTCCATAATTCTTGGTATGACTTTTCTGCATCATCTGACTTTACTCTCTGCTTCCTTCTCCTGCATCTGATCAGCACAAACACAATAACAAGAAACAGTAATGTTGATGCTGTAGCACCCGGTAAGAAGTAAATCAGTAAACGCACAGGTTTTTTCCGATGACTGTTTGTTTTGCAGGGAGGGACATGCAGTTGAGGATCACCACACAATGCCTTGTTTCCAATGAATGATTGAGCTGAGAAGTTCACAAACGGTCCTCCTCCAGGAATTTCTCCTTCCAGGATATTGAAAGACAGATTCAGATACTTGAGAAATGAGAGCTCTTCCAATGAACTGGGAATTTCTCCAGATAGATTGTTACTGGACAGATCCAATAATTCCAAGCTAGTCAAGTCACCAAATGAATCAGGTATTGCACCTTGTAATCTATTATCTTCTAAGGACAGATTCTGTACATTTTTTAGGCCTCCTAATGAGATTGGAAGGTCACCTGACAACTGATTTCTTGATAAATTTAATACTGTCACAGCCTTCAAATTTCCAATTTCTATGGGAAGCGATCCGTTTATGGAATTTGAAGACAAGTCTATGTACAGGATATCTGTAAGGGTCCACATGGATGAAGGAATCGTAGAAGTTAATCCGTTAAAGCTCGATGAGAAGTACCTGAGAGAGATTAGATTATCCAAGCATTCTGGTAGTGACCCATTTAGCTTATTGTTATCAGACATGAAGTCATTTAAGCTCTTCATACCACAAAGAGCAATTGGAATTGAACCTTGTAATTCATTGCCTGTAAGGTACAATCCTTGGAGGTTCTGCAATTTTCCAATTGTATCAGGAATGGATCCTGAAAATTCATTGAATGCTAGGTTCAATTGCAACAAGTTACTTAAGTTGCCGATTTCCAAGGGAATGCTTCCTTTGACATTGCAATAATCTAAGAATAAGATTTCAAGAGAGTTGAAATTTCCAATCGAAATTGGAAGAACATCGTTCAGTGGAATATCTGATAGATACAAATCCTCCAAAGCTGTCAAATTTGTCAATGAACTAAGAAAGCTAGATCCAGGGACAGAAGATTTAACTGTTAAAACCCCTAGATTGAGCAACTTGAGGAATCTTAAGTCACTGATGGTGTTTGGAATCAAACCAGATAATGGATTATAGGCCAGGTCTAGAGCGGTAAGCATGGAAGCATTGGAGATAGAGCTAGGGATGTATCCACTAAGTCTGTTTCCGCCAAGGCGAAGTTCCTCAAGTTTTGGAAGTGTAAGGCCTATGCTCCATGGGAGAGTGCCTGAGAGTTGATTTAAAGAAAGTGAAATGATAATCAGCCTGGAAATATTGAAGATTCCTGAAGGAATTGGACCTGATAGATTATTGCTCGATAGACTCAATTCTTGTAGATCATGCAGGTTTCCAATCTCTCCTGGTATTTCACCTGCCACAACAATGAACTGAAAAAAATCAATACCTGTAGATTGTTGGGTGCAACAACACCCTTACTAGTGCTCACTTGGTGATTTTAACAACTTGTAGGCAAGTCCCTAAACTACCACAAACACCTGGAAGGATCTTGTTTGGATGGACTTATAACTACAAGTAGTAATAGCAACAAGAAAAAAGAACACAAACAATTTTACATGGTTCAGAAAAATTAGCAACATCCCCGGAGATCACCGATTTCACTACATATGAGAATGACAAGATACAAGAGATTACCTCTATCTCACAATCCTTCTCTTCCCTATCGGTCTCAATCTTTCTACCTTATACAATTGCTCTCTTTGTTGTCTCTACACATGTTATCACACATCTTTATTCTTTCACACTTATGACATTTAAGTTAAAAACTATCCTATATAATTCACTTCTATAGTAAGAGGCTTTTAACTAATTACAACAAATCCCCTAGCTAAACCCGAAATTACAAAATAACTCCAAATACCAAATACATGTTTCTTTGAGACGTACATAATTAAACACATATCATGTAGATTACAATAAGTAAGTTTTTCTTCAGGAAAACACATGTAGTTACAAGTATAAATACTTCAATACTGTTAGATTTATGCAAAGTCTATGATCTGTATCTAGGCTGAATCATACCTTGGAGATTGTTATAGCCAAGATTGATCTCCTGAAGCTTAGTCAAGTTGCCGATTTCTCTCGGTATTTCTCCTGTGAAAGAATTTGTCTTGAAATTTAATAATTGTAGCTCTTTGCACTTTGATATAGTGGATGGTATACGCCCCTCAAACATGTTTCCGGATAAATGAAGGAATTTCAAATTAGGGAGATTATCGAAAACATTTCCCGGGAGTTCACCAGATAAGCGATTCTCACCAAGCCTAATAGTTTGCAGTGAAGTCATGTTGAAGATGATGGAAGGGAAAGAACCAGAAAGCTGGTTATTACTGAGATCAAGTACCTGTAACGAAGATATGTTGAAGATGGAAGAAGGTATGGTACCCGAAAGCAGGTTGTTACTAAGATTAAGTGTTTTCAGAGAAGATAGAGTTCCAAGAAGAGAAGGTATAGTGCCTCTAAGATCAAAATGAGAAATATTCAAAGCTGTAACTGTTTCGCGAACATCACAAGTGACACCAATCCAGTTACAGAAAAAAGTATTTGATGACCAATTGCTAAGCAATAGATTGTTAGGATCATCAGTTATATGAGCTTTCAGGGAAAGAAGAGCTTGTTGGTCTACAGTTATGTTGGTCACTGCTACAACAACTGAGGTAGCAATGGAACAGTGAACTACAAAAACCATGATGATACTGAGAAAGAGATTCATTTTCATGGCAGATTTTGGCCTGAAATGATCAGAAGAAATTTTCCCAGGTAGGAATTAAAAACTAAGATGATTCTGACAAAATAGATTTGTAAAATTCCAAGAGATATTAGAACATATATTCATAATTAGTCATTACCAAACTCTTTCTTGGCATCATCTCGATCGCTGTACTTTTTTCATTGACTATATATTTTTGCAATTGCAGTAAAATATTATTTCAGTCATCAAAAGCCGCTCGACTCGGTCGCTAGAAGTTCAAACCTGGACACCATTAAAACCTCATTAAGTGTTCTGCGGAAACTTCTTAGGTCACGCTTCAAAAAATTAACAATAATTGAGTCACCTTTAACAGTGACAGCCTTTTTATTCCATTGTCGCTAGCAGTTTGCAAATGAAAACAAGGAATTTCTTCAAGTGTGAAAAGAATTCGATTTAAAATTTGGTCTTCATCTTCTAGTTTTTTCTGTTGATCATTAAGGAATGTGTTGTTAATATTTTAAATTATGTGATTAATTAATTAAGCAATTCAGAAAGATAAGAGCAGTGGACCTACAGCATAAATTGTTCATAAAAAATTCACATTCCAACCAACAATAGAGTTGGTAGTACTGGACCAGCCTATGGGATTTGGTTTGATAAAGCTTGACTTGGACAATTATTGAAATATGATATTGCAAATACTATAAAAAAATAGGCTCGTAATTTATTTTTATTTATTTTTATTTATTTATTTTTTTTGTTTTTTTGTTGCCGTAATCAAGTGTTTCAAGCAAAGTTTATTCTCGCTTATGTCATTTGAGAGTTTTCAAATCTCGAGGCGAGTAAACGATGTAAAACTTGGCAACCCGCCTCCTCATTTGATATTAGCAGTCCATTTTTCGACTTTTAACTCTTTTGAGACCCGCCAATGGTCTCGCAACATGATGGTTGGACCCTCTTCTAGGAGTCCTCCACCATCCTAGTTTGAGTGCCAAGGCATGCATATGGATATGCCAATTTTCCTTGGTCCACCTATTGTGTGGATGTTGTCCCACATTGTATGAGTGTTGTCCCCCCTTCGTGTGAGTGCTCTATCTCCCTATCAATGGGAGTTGCTCTCCAAACCGTGCTTGTTAAAGTGTCTATCCTCGCAGGATCCTGGCTGTTGTAATCTAGTTCCAGTTACTGTAATCCAACTGTTGTACTCTAGTTGTTGTATTTCCTATAAAAAATAAAAAATAAAAAATAAAAAAAAAACCTCTTTTGAGACCCACTTTAAACTTTTCGAGTTGACATGATATATCATTTAAAATGAAGTAAAAGAAATATAAAAATTTGATAATCACAACAAAAAGAATTTAAAATTTCAATATATGGTTTGCATAACCAAATAAATTTCAATATTTTATAAATTTTATGATATTCTTATTGCCAAAATCACAAATTAAGCAATTGAATGGGTTAAAAACTTAAAATAATTTGATGACGTTTCTTTATTTTTGGAATACCTATACATATTTAGAGGTAACAAGAAGAAATAATAATGTGAACATCCATCCTCTTGCTTGTGAATGTCTGCAGCTTAATGAGAAGCATTAAAAACTTTTCTGTCTAAACTTTAATCTAAGAACTATGATCTCTAATAATATAATTTTGAACTAATTTTCTACAAATAAAAATAGTGAAAAGATTTCTATTAAACTGTAATAATTATCTGCAAAAGTTTTTGAGAAATAATAAACAAGAAAACATCTATTTTCTAGATTTTCTTTTTTAAAAGGTAAACTGTCTTTAAAATTTGTTGGCTTGTGAGTCTAATCAAAACCGAGGTAGGGATCTTTTGGGTCAAGCTTAGATGAAGCACTATTAGTGCTATCTCGATAGCTACCCGAACACTCGATCGCTATTTTATGAGCAATATGTATATGATTTAGGTCTAGTTTGGTATTGCTTCCCTAACTGCTTTTAGGGTCAAAAGTGATTCCGGACTAATAATATGGTGTTTGGTAAAATTATGGGGAAGTAATGTTGGTCATTTTTAGCTTTTCCTAACTGAGTTTTTGAGAAGCTACAAATTTGGATTTCCGCTTCTGCTTCTCAAAAATGCGCTACGGTGATTTTTAATGAAATTTTACCAACTCTACTATTTTATCCTTGCCTTTCATGAAATTTACCAAATAACAAAATCAAACCTCCAGCAATCTTCGAATCTTCCATCCATTCTTAAAATCTGGATTCATCATCATCAAACCAAATCAAACCCAAATCAATCATCATCATTTAGATTCATCATCATCAAACCAAATCCAGATTCAACATCATCTGGAAACCAAGCCAAATGAAGGAGAGGAGTGGTCGTGGAAGGCTGTTGGAGAAGAGGAGTGGCCGTGGAAGAAGGCGACGGTGGTTCGGGCGGGATGAAGAGAGAGGAGTGGCGCGTGTGAGGGAACATGCCATCGGAGTGGCAGAGGTGGTGAGGAGGGTGCGAAGGAGAGGGGAAAGGCGAGAGGCAAGGGAGAAAGAAGATGAAGATCTGGAAAACTTGATTTTTTCCAAGTTTTTCTTTGATTTTTTCTTTTCAGAAAGAAGAAGAAGATCTTATGTTTTTTTAATTTTTACTTGGTATTTGATTTTTGGAAAAGTAAAACGTATTGAAAAGAAGACGAAGATCTGGACATATATATATTTCTAATTGATGATTATATATATATTCCTAACACCCGTTGATTTTTCAATTCCTAATTGATGATGAGATAATTGATTTTCTTATATATATATATATATATATGTATATATATATATATATATAAATTTTCAAGTCATTGCATCCTGATATAACTTCATCAGTGTGTTGGATGTGGACCATTAGATTTACATGATTTGACTCAAAGTGTATGCACTTATCAAAACTTCTCCATAATCTATGGCTCACGTGCAACGCACTGATGGAGTTATATCATGACGCACTAAGGAGAAAAGAACTGTATATATATATATATATATATATATGTCCACATCATTTTCTTTTTTCTTGTTATCCACAAATATTCACTAAAACTCTACAAGAAAAATCTGGAAAATGGTTGATTTAAGAAAACAAAATCAGATTAATGATGATTGGATCAATATTCAGTTGTGTCATTTCTAGTAATTTTGCACAGTTCTAGCACTTTTACTTACAGTTTATCAAACCAAACACTTTGAAATTGTTTTTGGTTCTTACAGCACTTTTAAAAATTAGTTTACCAAACACTCAGCTGATTCTCCCCACAGTAAATCCAAAAGCAATTCTCCCCACAGCAGATCCAAAAGCAATTCATCCCACAGCACAGCAATGCCAAACTGGACCTTAACCCCTTAAACCCCGTTGTAAATACATATATGCATATTTTTTGAGACACATTGACGATCAAATTTGGTCAACAAAAAAGTTAACGGATTAGCTTACCACATAGGGCTCAAGGATTTTTGCTTGAAGAACCTAAGGTGCAGTAACTATGATTGCATATGATCGTTAGGACAAGAACGTAAATATGATTCGAACACACTTGCAAAGGATTTTCATCTTGTCGTATCATTTGAAAACCAAAATAAACCCATTAAAAGGTCTGATTAATTGGTTGCCGGCAGTCAAATAATTGTAGAAGGGAAAGTTCTTGAGTAATCAAGGCAAAGTTTTGACTTACTAGATTGCATAAGTGTCGGACTTGAAGGGTTTCTGATGCAGGGGATATTATTGGAGATTTTCTTGAAGACTTTTTATTTTAAAAATATTCTTGTAATTAATACATGTTATTTTATTTCCTTTTAGTTTATATGTAATTAGGTTATTAATTATTTTATGATTTGAATTTTAAATCAAATCTAATTTCCTTTTTAGATAGGTTTTTAATGTTTTAGGATTCTTTTGATTTTTAGGAGATTTGATTTCTTTTTCATTTAGGATTCTTTTCCTTTTGTTTAGGATTTTCTTTTTAGTTAAATTTTGCAATTCTATTTAAGTAGATTGTATTAGGGTTTGAAAGACGGCTTTTGATTAAATAAAATTCAGAAATGTTTCTCAACTATCCAATTACATTATCCTTCGTGCACGAAGTCGATTATCGTATTTAAAGCCTAATAATCCGGTATTCGTGCGCGAATCAACGGAGCATTAGTAGGGTTTGTTTCCGGTATTCGTGCTGGAATCAACGGATCCGAATCATTTATCCTTTCTTTTTATCGATTGTTGTGGTGTTGAATTTTCCGCTGCATCAGTTGGTATCAAAGCCATTGAGTCTACCATTGTGCTAGGCTCATCGATCCACAAACCATAACAAACTACTTCTCCCTTCTCCATCAGATATTCACCTTTCGTATTTCTCCCAAAAAAAAAAATCAAATTCTCATGAATCCCCAAAACAAAATTTCCTCCTACCTTTCATTATTTTTCAATGACGATTATGTGTCGGACCCGGTTATCGTTGACTTTGATAAGCCACCAATTTTCGATGAGGAATATGTGACGGAACCTGTTATCATTGATTTCGATAAGCCACCGATTTTCGATGAAGATTTGTTCCAGAACGAGCAGCATGAGAGGAGCTCAATTTTTGAAGATTATTTCTACGATGTTGCTGTGTTTCATCATTCAACGGCATCTCCAACTTATTTGTTCCTCAAAGCTGTCAAAATTCGAGGACGAATTTTCTCCACACTGGAGAGAATGATGCAGGAGATATTATTGGAGATTTTCTTGAAGACTTTTTATTTTAAAAATATTCTTGTAATTAATATATGTTATTTTATTTCCTTTTAGTTTATATGTAATTAGGTTATTAATTATTTTATGATTTGAATTTTAAATCAAATCTAATTTCCTTTTTAGATAGGTTTTTAATGTTTTAGGATTCTTTTGATTTTTAGGAGATTTGATTTCTTTTTCATTTAGGATTCTTTTCCTTTTGTTTAGGATTTTCTTTTTGTTAAGTTTTGCAATTCTATTTAAGTAGATTGTATTAGGGTTTGAAAGACGGCTTTTGATTAAATAAAATTCAGAGATGTTTCTCAACTATCCAATTACATTATCCTTCGTGCACGAAGTCGATTATCGTATTTGAAGCCTAATAATCCGGTATTCGTGCGCGAATCAACGGAGCATTAGAAGGGTTTGTTTCCGGTATTCGTGCGCAAATCAACGGATCCGAATCATTTATCCTTTCTTTTATCGATTGTTGTGGTGTTGAATTTTCCGCTGCATCAGTTTCTCTATTTAAAAAGGAGTTTAGAGTGTTGGGGTGTACAACACTGATGTGGTGTTTAGTTGGCTAGAATGGAATGGAATGGAATGGATTCCATTCTCAATCTTTGGTTGGTTAAAATTCAATGGAATGTGCATTTCATTGGAATGGTGATTCCACCATTTTGGTGGAATGGGCATTCCATCCAAAAACCAACGGAATGCCCATTCATTCCAAACTAAAAAATCTATTTCATAAATACTCTCATATGTATAAACTACATTCCAAAATACCCTCCTTTCCAAAAATAATATATTATCATTATATATTATATTAATGATATGTAAATATATATTATATATGTATTAAATATGTATTATATATATTATATTATTATAATATAAATATATATATTATATATTATATTATTATGTATAATATACATATTATATTATTATATATATTATATATATTATATATTATATATATTATATATTATATATTATAATATAAATATATACATTATATTATATTATATGATATATAGTTATATATATAATATATACTTTTATATTTTATTATTATTATCCAATATATATATTATATATAATAATATATATATATTATTTTATTATAATATATATATTTTATATATAATATGTTATATATTATAATATATATATAACATGTTATATATTATAATTATATATATATATATATATACATTTTTTGTAATTGAAAATTTCATATACATTTTTTGTAATATATCATGTTATTATAATTATTTTGTAATTAGAAGCATTTTAGTCAAAATACAATTAATTTCATTCCATTTAGTTGTTAACCAAATTAAATAATACTGATTCATATATTAATTATAAAGTCCCAACCAAA
The DNA here is from genome assembly GCA_035582765.1 of Acer negundo. Classification (NCBI taxonomy): domain Eukaryota; kingdom Viridiplantae; phylum Streptophyta; class Magnoliopsida; order Sapindales; family Sapindaceae; genus Acer; species Acer negundo. The sequence goes on along the minus strand of CM069232.1, from coordinate 17,911,699 downwards.
TAAAGGAATTGGCTTTCCACTCCTTTCCATTCCAATTCTTATTCCCATTATTATTCAACCATGGTAACCAAACACCACCCGAGTGTTTTCTTATGTAGAAAAACTTCATGTACTGAACCATTAACAATCAATACGTTATGCAGTAACTTAAAAAAATATATATCTAAAAATCGATAAAATGAGAAAGAATAACTTTTATAATAATATATTTAATTAAAAATTTGACACACATGAACTCTTTAGTGGTCCTGTACACAATTCAGCTGGTGCCGCACTGATGATTTTCTCCGAATTATGATGTGGAATAAGGGTGTACTGTGCATGCCGAGCCAGAAGCCTTACCTCCATGCAATGTCAAATTTATCCTTACCGACTATTCTCACTTTGATTTAGGAGATTAAATGGTGATTTAAGCACACAACACTATGGCACCCCTGAAGGTTTTTTTAGATGCGGCAGAGGGGTTCGTTAAAGGGATCCTCTCTCACTTATTTTATTTTGTTTGGCAGAGGACTTTTTAAGTCGATATCTCCTTTATTTAGTTTTTTCAGGAGACCTCTCAGTAATTTCTTCTCCTAGGGGGGGAGTTGCACCTTCTCATTTATTTTTAACAGATGAAGTTCTCATTTTTTGCAATGACACCAAGAGTAATATCTGTATTGTTTTGGAAGCTTTTGATTTATATGGGCAGATTTCGGGCCAAGAAATTAATAGGAGTAAAAGTCATATCTATTTTGGCACTCATTTTTCACACCACAAGGCAATGGTTTTAACTCAATTTTCAGAGTTCAAGAAATGATCTCTTCCTTTTTTTTTTCATTTTTTTTTTTTTGGTGTTCCTTTGATTAAAGGTGCTCCTAAGAAGATTTTTCTTCAACCCATTGCTAATAAGATCAAGAGTAAATTTGCTAATTGGAAAAGTTCTTCTCTTTCTCTAGCAGGCAGGTTAGCTTTGATTAATTCTGTCATTCTTGGCTCTTTTATTCATTCTTTTATAATTTATAAGCGGCATATTTCTCTTTTGAATGGCATGGATAAAGCTGTTAGAAACTTTCTATGGACGGGTTCCATTGACTCAAAAAAATTAATCTCAGTTGTCTAGAATAAGTGTTGTTTACCTAAAGAGAATGTGGTATCGGCATTAAGAGTCTGAAGCTGATAAATAAAGCTCTTCTCCGCAAGTTTTCTTGGAAGTTTTTATCTAATGATAATTTTGTGTTTGTATTTTTGCACTTGCGCTATTTAAAGCAATTTTTTGCTGCTAGAACATATTATGTTTGCTCTTCAATTTGGCCAGGTATTAAGGATCATTACTTCAGTCTTATGGAGGAATCTCGTTGGCTTATTGGTGAGCATTCCCGAGTTCGATTTTGGCTTGATAATTGGTTGGGTGCCCCCTGGGTTGATCGATTGAATGTCCTTGATGGTGTTAGGCCTTTTTTGATAGCCACAATCTCTGATTATTTTTATAATAATTCCTGGCATTGTCATGATTCCTTTTCAACTCATCATTCAGATCTTTGCAAGGAAATTTCTTAGGTGGTGATTGCTTCTAATAGTGTGGATACTTTGATTTGGTCTTGTTCTTCTTCTTGTCAAATGTCTTCTAAGGATGCTTACCAGTACTTTCAAGGGCATCATGTTGTTGTTCATTGGGGAAAGAATATTTGGAAATTATCTATTCCTCATTCAAGATCAACTTTGATGCGGCGGATTTTATACAATCGTCTCCCAATTGAAGACAATCTTAGTAAGTCAGGTTTTTGCATCAACTCTTATTGTCGATTTTGTTATACAGCATCTGAAACTTCAACTCATCTTTTTCTTCGGTTTCCGTATGCTAAAGGCTTTTGGTGTTACTTTTCGGGACTTTTTCATGTGTCTCTTGATTATTATTTGGAGGTTCTTGATTTTTTCTTGTAAGCTCTTAATTGGAATGCTAACCCACAATTACGAAGTTTATGACTTTCTACAATGATTCATATTTTTTGGGCAATTTGGTATGCGCGAAATCAAATGATTTTTTAAGAGCACATGATCCCAGATGTCTCATCTGTTGCTTATGTTCACTCATCTATTCGAAATTCTAATCATTTGATTACTGGTGGAATGTATAATTCACAATATGAATTATTGCTTCTTAGGCATCTTCAAGTGGTTCATCGCCCTTGTAAAGCTCCTAAGATTTTAGAGGTTTTCTAGCGATCCCCTCCTCCAGGTTGGATAAAGGTAAACACTAACGGTTCTTCTAATGGCTCTCTAGGACCTTCAGGCTGTGGTAGTATTTTTCATAATTATCGCGGGTTTGTTAAAGGTTGTTTTGCGTTTTATTTTGAGGTTATGTATACTTTTGAAGCAAAGTTATTGGCAGTTATCAAAGCTATTGAATTTGGTCATATTTATGGTTGACACTTTCTTTGGATAGAATGTGATTCTACTTATATGGTCTCTCTTCTTTCTCTTCGTTCGGTGGATGTTCCTTAGAAGTTTTCTTCTTCTTGGCGACGTTGTCTTTATTACCTCTCTTCTATGAGTGTTCATGTCTCTCATATTTATCGTGAAGGAAATGTGGTGGCTGTTTGCTTAGCTTCTTATGGTTGTTCTTTGGCTCAAGATTTTTGGAGTTTTACTTGTCCTCAATTTTGTACTGCTCTTGTTACAAGAGACTTATCTTTTAGACCTTTTTACCGTTTTGGTTGATTTATTGGGGTTTTGGTGTTATGTCCCCCCAATTTGCTTGTTCATTTTTTTTATTATTTTTAATATATTGCGTCAGTTTGAGAGTGTGCATGCACATATAACCATGTAGGTAATTTTGTTTGGTGCCAACCTAATTGGGATGCATCAAGTTATCTTTGATGTAGCTGCTTTTTGACCGACTTTAATTTTTAAAAAACAAAAAAAAACAAAAAAAAAAAAAAAAAAAAAAGCACATAACACTAATTAAATGTTGCATTTATTAAAATTTAGAGTTCTTGTCTTTCACATTGAGATTGTGGGATACCATTCCCCATCTGTCTCACATGAGAATGTTTTTCATGTATTTCACCCAAAGTTTGTTTGAGAGTTCTCAAGTAATATAAAGTGAGTAAACGAATTTCCTTGTTAAAACTTGTGAACCTGCCTTCTTATTTGAAACTAGTAGTCCATTTTTTGTCTTTTAATTAACTCTTCGAGATGATGTGATATACCATTTCAGAATTAACTACAGCATACATAAGATAGAAAATCACTCATATGTGCAACCATTGATACTTTGATCTAGCAAGATCTTTGTAGAATATTTCTAACAACCGCTGATAATTTTGACAAGGTTGCAGCAACAAGTATATCGTATGATTTCACACTCAACATCAAAACTTTTAATGCTTCTTCAAGATGGAGGCGGAAAACCTTAATAGCTACTTGCATCCTGTTCCGTCCCGTTCCAAAGAGTTCTCATGTAAACTTAACCAGAACTCCCATTTTCAAAGTATGATGTTTTCACTAAATCCATATATTGCCCGAAAGAGTTTTTGATAAGATATCTCTCAATGATATGTTCACTATCAATGTTAAGATTATTATTTGCAACTTAACTAGAATGCTGAACAAATGTTATGTTTATGATTTTTTTTAAGAAAATTATAATTATAACTGAAAGTCACTTAATATTAAAAAAACATTAATTTAATTTTATTATATCATATATTTTGAAATAAATCTCACTCAACTATTTTGCTATCCATTCAACAATTGTAATTGTTTTTTTTTTTTCTTTTAAAGAGTTTAGTTTATATATATATAATTAAACAATGAATGAAAAATATAAAAGCCACCTTATCCAAAACTTAAAAATAAAAATAAAAAAACATATATACAGTAATAGTAAGCTTTTAAAAAGGAAAAAAAAATGACTAACTTCTAGTGACAAAAGAAGAAACAATGTAGACAATATAAGGTTGTCTCAATGGTATTCGAATATGTTCCTCTTCCTAATTTCTCCGAATTATTGTAAAATTTTAACATAAAAATAAATAATAATAAATAAAATAAAATAAAATGTTGAGTGGATAACATTTTTATTTGAATGAAAACATTTATAAAAATGTGTAAATATTGTTACTCTATCACCAATGACCAACCTATCAAAGGTATGAACAATTCACAAGAAACCATAAAGCCCACCCCAAACTTTAGCAATTGAAGGCTTTAGTAGCATATAAGATAAGTTCTATAACCAAACCCAACTTCTTCCAAATTGAACTATACCATCATACTTGGTTTTGGGCTTTACATGAAAATTTTAAGCTACTACAAATTATAACACCCCAGTCAGTAATTATATCCAAGGAAGTAAAAACACAATAGGTATCTCAAGTGTTGTCTCTCAATTCTGAGTTTGTGAATTGTGATGCAGCAGCATCAAACAAGAGTGATGAGTGATGTATCTAGACTGGTGTTGCCTAGGACCTTTGATTGATGAGTCTTTACTTGCATATATGCTGCTGTTTTGCGTACGTGTGTAGCTAAACATCAAATCAAACACCCCATTAAGTTGCTGTAGCAGCATCAGCTCTCTGCCTCCTGGTTTCATGCAGAGGGGTTCAGTGTCCTGCAGGCAGCTAGCATGCAAATTGAGCCAGTTTTGACTCTGACTCTGACCACCCAGTCAATACACCAACAGTACCCTATACATAGATCATAGATCAATCAAAGACAACCACCGTCTCTGATCTCCCTCCACACATTTCTTCTTCTGCTCAGCATTCAAAACACCGTTTAATAAAGTCACCGAAAGGTCATACTTAACCCCAGATTTATTTTCATTTTTAGCTTTTTCTACCACTTTATTAGGGGAATGGACCTATGTGATTCTACTAAGTCATTGGAATATAAATATGATAATAATATATGGCATATTAAATTAAGATTGACCCACTTATGAGAAAAAAGAATAATACTAAGCTTGATTTCAGGGGTTCATCAATCATTAACATCAAGTTTAACTTTTAATACGAAGTTTGTTTTCAATTTACTATCGTGTCCAATATCGTTCGATGATGAGTGCCTGAATCGACACCGTTGTCACACACTAGCCTATCCTGATATAATGTGGTTTGATTTCCAAAAACTAACTATTTACCTAAATCATAAACTGATCCATCTACCAGCTGAGTTACGTGTTCTCTGAGATATAAAGTAGTTTATTAACTGTTAAGGTTAAAAAAAAAAAAAAATGGATCTTGATTAGAAATAACTATTCTACCACTTGAATTGATCAACATAAAATATACTGTCAGCTTGCCAATGATATTGCTGCCAATAACACAGCTCAAATAACTTTTATTAATACAATCGAATGACTCTTGTCTCTTACACGTACTATAGAATCTTAGTGGAGTTAATGAGTTAATTGTTATCGGTAATCACTTTGATTTCTATTCTAATGCACATTTTTCCTGATTCGAGCCATCAGCTGCTCCAGAGTTCTCTTTGATTTTGTGTTTATATTTATAAATAAATAAAAAATACCAATGATGTTAAACATCTAAAAAAAAAATTAATGCAAAATTATTCCAACTAATATGACGAGTGCATTGCCATTGTTTTTTATTTAAGACTTTCGTAATTTATATGTTAATGACAAATTATTTATCATATTATTCGGTTGGATTTTTTAGTTTGTTTTAGTAGCATTACTTTTTTTTTTTTTTTGGAAAGAAGTAGAATTACTCTTTTATTATTATTATTTTAAAGTATTATACTATTATATTAATTCGGAGTTTTTTTAGAATGGGAAAGGGGAGGACTCGAACCCACAACCTTATAGTGCATATGTGAGGAGTTTATCACCAGACCAATCTAATCTCGTCAAGGAGAATTACTCTTTTAAGAATTAACAAGAATGTCTTTGGTGTTCACCGGTTGATTGTCTTATCTCCAAGTTTCTTAGGTTTGTGGACATTCTGATTTATGTAATTGTCCTCAACGTGCATCTGATGACGACACGTAACATTTCATGAAACATGCTATTTTCCTCTATAACATTAACATATATAGGTAATCTCTCACGAGGGATCTCTCGTTTTAATTTCGATAAGGACCACCATAAAATCATATCGATTTAAATGAATTTTGATATAAATTTTGTTGTAGATGATAAGTTCATTGAAATATACCTATTAATAAAATTTGAAAATGTTTTAAGTACTAGAACTATTTATCCCGATTATTTCAAATATGAAGGCATCGAAAAAATGTGCGAAGTATAAGAAATTTTAAAAAAATAGTTTTAGTGCTTGAAAAATTCTTTAATTTTATTCATATGTTGTTTTTGATGAACTTATCATCCACAGAAGAATTCAGATCAAAATTGATTCAAATTGATGTAATTTTATGGTGGTCCTTATCGAAATTAAAATGAGGGATCCTATATGAGAGACTCACTATATATATATATATATAAAGTTTCAACGTTTTTGTATACGTCTAAATCTCGAGACTAATGCCGTCCTATCTAATATGGTTCGGTGGTAAGAGTACTGGTTCAGTTTAACGATATTTCAGGTTTGAATCGCTACCACAACACGTGGTATATCTATAAAAATAAAAAAATAAAAAAAAAGTCTCTTAGATTGTACTGTATGACCAATTGTGCAAGTAGCATGACGAAATGTCTAGATGAGAAATCAATTATTTAGATCTTTGTCGCAAGATCAAATAAGCAAGGGTTCATAGCTTATAAATTTCCAACTTAATTAATTTTAATCTTCGAAATTAAGATGCATTAAGTCACCAAACATCAAAAAACAGTCATGATGACAAAACAATGCATGCCCTTTAAGCATCAACCATGTAATCACAAATTTTGCTACTTCTATTTCTCATGCTAATATGCTATGCAAAGAAAAAGAGACCACACATTCTCATCATGATCATGATCATCAAATCTCATTATATGTATTAATTGTTACTTTCTTTCGATAATGTAAAATAAAGTTTCTCTGTTTCACCGTATGTATTTATAAGCACATGTAATGAGTTTTATTTCGATATTACGAGAATAGATATCTCCCTTTATGAGAATAAATATTCATATACTTATCCTTATAGTGTTAGGATTCTTAAGAAAAGTCTTTACGTTGCACTCGTTTTCTTTTTTCATTTCTTTTTTAGAAGTCTAATCTTCCTGCCTAATTAGCTTTGACTGATAGAATCCAAATGTGCTACTTCATGCCAATTGCCAAACTCCATCGGTCACCACACAAACCTTTTGTTTCCCAATAGAATTTTAAATTGACACCCATTTTATATTAGACCACAAATTTAATATTTTCCACACTTCCATTTTATTATGTAATAATGAAAATTCTTCTGCCTTTGATTGTTGAGTTGGTGGACTAATTACCTCACCTACTCAATTTACGATTGAGAGGGTCACAACATTAAATTCTTCACAATTCTTCTCATGAATCTTTCAATGCTCACCTTATAATTCATATTTGAATGTATAAGGTATAATTTTTATAAATGATAAGTAGAAATATTAATTTAACGAGAATCTTCCTGATAATAAAATAAATTTTGGAGCTCGTATAAAAATCGACTCAAATTATCAAAAAATACTAAATAATTGATTGTTACAGTAGGTTTCAAAAAGATTGTAGAAATCTTTACATCGGGTAAATTAAGTATTCGTATAGTCGTTTTACATAATTGGATTAATGTGAATACAGGACTTACTAAATAATAACTTCAAATTTCATCCATTTATATATATAATTAAATATGTAATAGTCTGGCTTACAATCATTTTTATTATTAAATTATAAGTTTATGTTTGAATTATATTATTATTATTATTATTATTATTATTTTAATTGACGTTGAATACGTATATTTTAAAAGCAAATTTCTTTGATTATTGAATTACTCTTTACGAAAAAGGCAATAAAAATGGGGGTGTTTCGCTGGTCAAACACTTAAACAAACTTTTTAATTTAATAATAATAATTTTATTTTATGGATTAACAAAAAAGACTACAGTCCAAAAATTCAAATCCCATTATCGTAATTCCAACACAAATCAAAGGGCAATCCTGGAATAAAATTACACACAGGAAAATAAAAAATTAAAAAAATTAAAAAAAAAAAAAAACAAACAAAAGAAGAGGAGCTGGAATCACATGGGCTTGTTGTCTCTCCCTGGGTCCTCTTCCTCTTCTTCTTCTTCATCTTCTTCTCTCTTTCGCCATCGCTTTCTCTCTCTATCTCTCTCTCTCTCTCTCTCTCTCTCTCAATCGCAACAACAACATGAACATGATCGGTTCCTTCAACCTCATCATCCACCGTTGAATTCATCAACCATTCCTCTTTCTCTTTGTCTCTCTACGCTCAATTTCTATCCAAATCTCTCTCCATGGCTGACGACAAGGTAATCAATCTTATAATTCCTGTTAATTTTCAAATGTTTCCGATAACTCTCTGCATTTTTCAGCCGTTTGTTGTGAGAACGCACCGGAATATATGTTTGTGCTTGTCTTTTTTTTTTTTTTTTTTCGTTTTGGTTGTGCTGCATTTGTTTTTAGCTAAAACGGAGAAGGTTTTAGTAGAATTATTAGAGTTTTTGGCTTTATTTTCTCGGCTGCCAAACGTCAATTTTAGCAGCGATCTAGCTCCGGGAGCTCATCAGTTAACTCATTTTGCTTTCATTGTTTCTAACTCCTCTAGATCTACGATCTTTCTCTCTCTCATGAACTACAGTTTATTGATTTTTCCCTTTTTTGACAATTTTAATTATAATAATTATTTCTTCACTTATTTTTTCCTGATCTGTGCTTTGAACTCAGTTGAAGTTTTCCTTACATGTAAATGTTTTTTTTTTTCAATAAATTAAAATCTTTTTTTTGGATACGAATTTTATTAGATCATACCTAATTTGCTGGCGTCTGTTACTTTTATTTTTGTTGATTTAAATTAATAATTCATCAGATTTGGAAGATTAATTATTTCTTCTACATTTGGTTATGATCTTCGAATTTCACTGGTCTAAACTAATTTATCTTTTTCAGATCAAAAAGTTGTAATTTTTTTTTTTTTGCTGCTCCTGAGTTGAGTTCACAGAATTTCGGTCGCCTTTTAGAGTGTGAATAATATGAAAATGCTCTTATTCAAAACCTTGATTTGGATGTATTTAGTGAATACATAACTTAAATTTGTTTTATTTTTTTTGCAGGAAATGCCGGCGGCTGTCATTGATGGAAATGAAGTCACCGGTCACATCATTTCCACCACCATCGGAGGCAAAAATGGAGAGCCCAAGCAGGTAAAAGTTTACTGACTTTTTTGTGATATTGATTCTGTTTAGTTTTCGCAGTGTTACTTGGGATTCATGACCGATAATCAATTCTTTATTATTCTTAATATCAAGTTCATAGCTTTGGTGTGTTGTTTCTTGCAGACCATCAGCTACATGGCAGAGCGAGTAGTGGGAACTGGATCGTTTGGAATTGTTTTCCAGGTATGCAGAAATTTATTTGTAGAATACAAAGATGTTTAGTAGTTTTGTAGTTTTGTAGTTTTAATTCTTGTGCTAATATTTTTTTGTCTTCTGGTAGGCAAAATGCTTGGAAACTGGAGAAACTGTGGCAATAAAGAAGGTTTTGCAGGACAGGAGATATAAGAATCGTGAACTTCAGTTAATGCGGGTGATGGATCATCCGAACGTGATTTCTTTGAAGCATTGTTTCTTTTCCACTACAAGTAAAAATGAACTTTTTCTCAACTTGGTCATGGAATATGTACCCGAAAGCATGTATAGGGTTTTGAAGCATTACAGCAGTGCAAATCAGAGAATGCCGCTTATATATGTTAAACTCTACATGTATCAGGTATTCACGATGCTTTCTGATTAGATTAATTTGTCGCTTAATGTGCTACTTAAAAATAAATTGGAAATGTCTTCCAGATTTTCAGGGGGCTGGCGTATATTCACACTGTTCCTGGAGTTTGCCACAGGGATTTGAAGCCTCAAAACCTTTTGGTATGCTTCTCTGACTATTAACTACTGAGTCATAAAATTATAAAACTTGTGGTTGTTTCTAAGTAATTCTTGGGTGTTTACAGGTTGATCCCCTTACTCACCAGGTTAAGATTTGTGATTTTGGAAGTGCAAAACAGCTGGTATGTTGTCTATTTCATTGTACCCCTCTCTTTAATTTGTATTTCATTTAATACTTGATTATTTCCATTTGTTTGATGCGTTATTAATTTGTTAATGTAATATAATTTCCCCGGAGTTAGATGCCTTTTTATTGTAGTGTTGATGCCTTTTTATTGTAGTGTTGATTTTTGTTCCTTTTTTATTTTTTTTATTTAGTGATTTGCAATTAGGCATTTGGTATTAACTTTTATTTTAAATTGTAACCTCCCAATGGAATGATTTGTTGCAATATTTTTCCCTTTGGTGAATATAGTTTATAAAGAACTATTATATAGAATGTTCATGTGTTTACCGTGAATACTTGTGATCAGATTAATGGTGAAGCCAACATAGCATACATATGTTCACGTTTCTATCGGGCTCCAGAGCTTATATTTGGTGCTACAGAATATACAACCTCAATTGACATCTGGTCAGCTGGTTGTGTCCTTGCTGAGCTTCTTTTGGGCCAGGTTAGCAGTTTTAGCAGCAATTATAATTTTTTTCCTAATAAGTTCTGCAACAATGATTCAATTCTCTAGTGAAATTATGTCATACTAATGGTCAATGATTTTGAACTTTCTGTAGCCATTGTTTCCGGGAGAAAATGCAGTGGATCAGCTTGTAGAGATTATTAAGGTAAATTTGCTCAAAAATGTTTAGAACCGACAAATTTTATGATTATATGTCAAAATCTTACATCTTGCCTTACAGGTTCTTGGTACGCCCACACGTGAAGAAATTCGCTGTATGAATCCAAACTATACCGATTTTAGGTTTCCACAGATTAAAGCACACCCTTGGCACAAGGTTTGCAATTTATTACTCTCTTATCAATGCTTGCTGACAAAATTAAATTAATATCATGTCCCATAATATCAAGAGAAGCTGTTCTATACTATGTATTGATTCTTGCTCTCATTAAGTGCTCTCTGGATATTTGATGATTTGTATGGGAAAAAAAGATTGTGGAACATTTGAGCAATTCATATTATATTGCTATTTCAAGATATGCCAAGTAATAAGCTCCTATTTACACATTTCTTCGTTTGCTTAGGTTTTCCACAAACGGATGCCTCCAGAGGCAATTGATCTGGCTTCTAGATTGCTGCAATATTCACCAAGTCTTCGATGCACAGCGGTGAGTTTAATCACATGTTCTCTGTATATATATATATATGTCAGTTTTGTGTTGTTTAATATACATCCGAATACTCAAGACAGGCCCATCTTTTTCAATGTACTATATGCGAAAGGCATTATACTATTAAATTAAAGTTTAAGCGTTTCATATATGTTTATAATCCCTTGCTGACTAAGATTAATCCTGTTATCACAGCTGGAAGCATGTGCACATTCTTTCTTTGACGAACTTCGTGAACCCAATGCTCGGCTACCAAATAGTCGTCCTTTACCTCCTCTCTTCAACTTTAAACAGGAAGTATGTATTCTCTTTACCAAATGGTTCTTTAGACTATTCAGATGTTCAGTTAACATACATTTTATTATAACTGATTCTCTTCCTATCCAAGTCGTTGCTAATGTTTGTCGATCGTTTTAATTTTTGTTACAGTTGGCTGGGGCTTCTCCAGAGCTTGTTAACAAGTTGATACCAGATCATGTGAAACGGCAATTAGGTTTAAATTTCTTGCATCCCGCGGGCACATAAGTAAAGTTCAGACAAGGAATGTGGAAGTGACATCCGCCCGTTGTTGATTTGTAACACGGAAAGGGAAATTCTATCTCTGTGTTTAACTACCACACATTGAGGCTTGACCAGCATCATCATCAGTCCTTGCTCTATCAGGATTGCCTAATTTATCAGGCAGCTGGATGGCTGTGCTTTCTTGGTGCTTTATTTTTACTCCTATACCCTCTACCTCTCTCTTATATTCTCTTCTCTACTCACCTCTCTCTGTCGACGTGGCTCTCTCGCTCTCTTTCGTTATATGTAAATGTTTGATAGTAAAGATAGGCTAAGATGATAAGGTGGACTGATCAGAAAGCTCTACTAGGAGGGACAAATTTGAAGAGAATTGTATTTGTAGCTAGGAAGAAAAGCCCCTTACAGGAATTGCCCGAAGAAACGGGGTGGGCATATTGTTGGTTGTAAGGTTTGGTTATTTTGCATTTCTTTTGGTTTTTTTTTGTTGTGGTTTTGTGATGACCGACTTAAAAAAAAAAACTTGCAGACAATTGTTGTCACCTGTTTGTGCAAAAGTAATGTTATTGCAATTTACGTTCTGTCTTTCGTTACGATTTCATATTTCTGAAACTCTCTATGATGTGGGTAAATCTTAATTGCTTGTATTTCTGTGTGTAGACCTATTCAACGATCGATGTATAGATAAAAATTTACCACAGCTTTGGAGAAATGTAGAAGTCAGGCAGAAACAACTCTCATGTGTTTTGTCTTCTTTTATTGTCTAGTCAATTCAATAGTAGAGAATGGCAAATGCAATTATTGCGCATGCATGATTTGATATAACTCTAAAAGCATTCTACAAGAATATCATTGTGTTTTCACCTTTATTTTCCTTTTGAAATGTCGGAAAGGAATTGAATGAACTTTTGCTATTAGGTGAGTGGAGAGAGCCGTCTATATTCAACTCATCACATCCAATCAAACTGAACAGACGGTGCATGGAGTGTTGTTGCTATTACAAGTGTCCAAGACCAACCAGGCAAATGGGCCCAAAATTGACCTAATCCATGTTCAAAGAAATATACGATAGATTTTCATTGGCGAAAAAGTCCAAATTCAGCTAAAATGTTCCATGGTGGACCCAAAATATTTTCACTCATTTTAAACCTAAACACTCGATAATTCTACTAGTCTATAAGTCTATAAGTCTATATTTTGAAATCAGAACCGTGTATTCCTTGTCAATGGTCAAATTACCAAACAATCAACTGTAGTAACACAATCCTGTTGAATTTAATAGTCAAAAATTTTAACGATGGGCCGATGGGGACCGGTAGACAGTCTCTGTCATTTACGAATCTCGAGGATTTTCCCGCTTTTCAGAGTTACTCTGCTGGTCTACCACTGGCTTAAAATTCAATTTTTTTTTCATTTTCAATTACCCTTTTTTTTTATTTTTTATTTTTTATTTTTTATTTTATTTTATTTCAACAATTTATCTCGTCGAGGCAAATAAAGAGATTCCCAAAAAGGGTTTTTCAAAAGAATTGGTCTTGGTTTCACTTTCTGTCAGAGTAGCAGAGAAAGTAGAGTCTTGTTTCTTTCTTTCTTCTTCTTCTTCTTCTGGTTTGTTGTTGCAAAAGTCAATGGAACATCGAGTGGTGGTAATGGTGGTGGTGGAGGTGTCTCTTCTGTTATTTTTCTTCTTTACAGTTTCAGCTTCTGACAGTCTCCTCTCACCCAAAGGCGTTAACTATGAAGGTAATGTGACATGACATTGCTAATGCTAATACTGTTTTTTTTTTTTTTTTGGAATTTGTAACATTTGAAACTGTTGAACAAACAGTGGCTGCTTTGATGGCTGTGAAGAATAAAATGAGAGATGAGTTCCATGTACTGGACGGTTGGGATATAAACTCAGTGGATCCATGTACTTGGAACATGGTGGGTTGCTCTGTTGAAGGCTTCGTAGTTTCCCTGTAAGTCTAATTGCCTCTACAGACCAAACTGTACCAATATTTTGATATTGGTTTCTAGTGATACTTCAATTTTTCATGTTTTCCTTTCTGGGTTGTTGTTGTTTTGCAGTGAAATGGCGAGTATGGGCTTATCGGGGACGATTTCTCCGAGTATTGGGAGTTTGAGTCATCTAAAGACAATGTGAGCTTCACTTCCTTTGCTTTTATGACTATAACTTGAATGGCTTTAAATTGACTGTAATGTTTACATGAGCGAGTAACTTGGTTGCTTCTGTTTCAATCAGCTATAGAAAAATTAGAAAATGATCTCTTTTTTGGAGGGTGGATGTAAAATTTTGTTTTTGTTGAGCGACTATTCTCACTTCATTGGCATTTTGAAACGATTTGCGAATATTACACATTCAAAAACATGTATTGCTTGGACATTGGTATTTGGTAGTAAGAACTTTTTTAGGATTGAGGATTTTAACAGTGAGCAATTGATGATGGTATGCTAAAGATATGTTTGGAATTTGTAGATTCTACAGTAATGACTTTCTTTGTAAGTTGATACTAAAAAGAGGATTATCTTAACCTAGAGAGCAATTATTGAAAGAGAATTGAATAAAATTAAATTATCCCGACTCCCATGTTTTGAAGTAATTATGTTTTAATATAATAAGATATTTGTTTATATTTGAATTCTTTTGTCAACAGTTGCTTTTCAGAGTTCAGACAATTTATAAGAAAATGGTGGTTTCATAATTCACCCCATGGTGAATCCAAAATTTGTTGTATCATATGATAATTATTTTTTCAAGTTAGAACTAATTTGAAAACACTATTTACAGTGCAAAATTATGAAAAAGAGTTATTATTTTAAAGCTAATCCACCCTAACTTTAGAATTTGTTAGGAGTCATAGCTTTTTTTCCTGAAGGATTGTTGTAGTTCAGATTGGTGAAGCTGTAAAAAGTCAACGAAATTCATTAAGCTCCATGTTTACCCTTTTTTCTTGTTTATATCTATTGCTTACAGGAATTAAATAATTTAAATTTAATCATGATTATGATATTTTCTTGCAGAGCTTTTATTGAATTACAAGAGAGTTAGTCTCTTCCTTTATCCCTCCATTTATTAATTAGTAATTTCGCTCCCTGTCCTGTAGGCTGTTGCATAACAATCAGTTATCTGGCACTATCCCAGCTGAATTAGGGATGCTGTCCGAGCTTCAAACACTTGACCTTTCGGGTAACCAATTTGTTGGAGATATTCCAAGTTCTTTGGGGTTTCTTCCTCGTCTAACTTACTTGTGAGTATGGCTTGACATTAATGCTGGGTATCGATACGTCTGATGGTTTTTAGTCCTGAGTTTGCTCCAAATATTCATGTACTAAACCTTTTGTTCTGACTAGTTTTACAGGAGGCTTAATAAGAACAACTTATCTGGTCAAATTCCTGGACCTGTTGCCAATCTCACAAGTCTTTCCTTTTTGTGAGTGTTCCATGTCATATTAACTGAATTTGCTATTTTAGATTGTGTAAAATGTACATGATTTATTTGTAAAAATCTTGCACAGGGATTTATCTTTCAATAATCTCAGTGGTCCCACTCCCAAAATACTAGCGAAAGGCTACAGGTGAGATATTTAGTTGGAAAGTGATTATATTCATGTTCCAATCGTCTGAAGGTCTACTTGTTTCGTTGCAGTTTTACAGGGAACAACTTTCTTTGCACTTCTTCGTTGGTACAAATTTGCTTTGGTGCTTCAAAACCAGTAAATGGTAATTTACATTGAACCTATCAAACCATTTTGCTATGACGAACTTCAATGATGTGAATACATGTTTGTGATGATTCAACATTTCATCTGCAGAGACAGGTTCCTCTCTGAAAGCCCGTGACCATCGTCGATGGGTCCTTTCCGTTGCTTTAGGCATCAGTTGCACATTTGTGGTTTCTGTGATGTTGCTTGTTTGTTGGGTGCATTGGTACAGATCTCGTCTTCTCTTTACATCTTATGGTACCTCCTCAACTATATGCCTCTTTTTTTATCTCATACTTGATAGATGTAAGAAATCTCAATAATCTGAAATATTTTTGCAGTGCAGCAAGATTATGAATTTGATATTGGTCATTTGAAGAGGTTTTCATTTCGAGAATTACAAGTTGCTACTGGAAATTTTAGTGCCAAAAACATTCTGGGCCAAGGAGGATATGGGGTGGTGTATAAAGGATGTCTTCCAAATAGGACAATAGTTGCAGTTAAAAGGCTAAAAGATCCAAATTACAATGGAGAAATACAGTTTCAAACTGAAGTTGAGATGATTGGCTTAGCATTGCATCGAAACCTCTTACGCTTGTATGGCTTTTGTATGACACCTGGTGAGAGACTGCTTGTTTATCCTTATATGCCAAATGGGAGTGTTGCTGATCGTTTGCGAGGTTAGTTCATTTTGTTTATTTGTGCACTTCTGCTGAGGATCTAAGGCTTAGCATATTTTTTGAATACATGCTAAAGAATTTTGTTTCTCTTACATAATCCTGATTGCCGATCATGACAACTAATTGGTTAAGAAAATTGCATTTTCAGAAGTAGAGATTTTGCCCCTTTTTTTCTTTTCTTTAATCTGCATTCAGCCATTATATTTGATGATCATGGCAGTTGATAAATTCGCATTTCATTTGTAGTCTTCAACTAGGAAAGCATACTAATCAAATGAATTAAACACGGGACTTTGAAATATGTTCATTCAGTCTTACTTCAATCAGATTTTTTTTTTATTTGTACTTTTTCACTATTTTCTTTGTTGTTTGATTATTGGTTTACTTCTATCTAGCAGACACAGGTCAGGTGAAGCCATCTCTGGATTGGAACAGACGAATGTGTATTGCCCGAGGGACGGCTCGTGGGCTCCTATACTTACATGAACAGTGTAATCCAAAAATAATTCATAGGGATGTCAAAGCTGCAAATATTTTGCTTGATGGAAGTTTTGAAGCTGTTGTTGGGGATTTTGGTCTTGCCAAGTTATTAGATAGGAGGGATTCACATGTCACTACTGCTGTACGGGGAACTGTAGGACATATTGCCCCAGAATATCTTTCAACTGGACAGTCCTCGGAGAAAACAGATGTTTTTGGATTTGGGATACTACTATTGGAACTGATTACTGGTCAAAAGGCATTAGACGCCGGCAATGGTCAGGTTCAGAAGGGAATGATTCTTGATTGGGTAAGTACCTAACTATATCTGTACTCCTATATCATATGAAAAATTGTAACTCTTCTGTTAGTGGGATGCAAATAAAATATTACATGTTCATAATGCAGGTTAGAACATTACATGAGGAGAAGAGGCTAGAAGTGCTAGTAGACAGGGATCTGAAGGGCTGTTTCGATGCATCAGATTTGGAAAAAGCAGTAGAGCTGGCTTTGCAATGTACTCAGTCTAACCCTAACATCCGGCCGAAGATGTCAGAAGTCTTGAAAGTCCTTGAAGAACTTGTTGGGCAATTTGGAATGGAAGAATCACAAGTTGGAAACAACCATGGTGAGGCAAGGGATTGTAGCTTCTCTAGGAACTATAGCGATGTCCACGAAGAATCATCGTTTGTCATCGAAGCCATGGAGCTTTCAGGACCTCGGTAATTAAACTAAACTATAACAAATCCTTTTCCTGATTCAACTGTAAATGACTTTTTGCATTTAATTAAGCTTAAATTTACATAATCTATATTTATTTTTTTTTGGCTTGTCATATGTGCTATATATTGCCTGAGCTTCAAGGAAATTAATAGTGGTATAAAATATAAATTGTCCACTTTGAACCAGAAAAATGTTGCTTTCAAATATGTTTAGTTGGTCTCCACAGCATTTTCATGTGACTTATCCAGTTATCCACAAATGACCCAATAAGAAAACAACTGGCTGAAATTTGATGATGAAGTTGATTTTTTTTTTCTTCTTAAAAGCTTAGACCAGATATTTATCTCCCTCCTGAGAAAAATCTGGGTGGGACGGTCTTATTGACGTGGTAATGGGTCTGTCCAATCAAAATATACCACGTAATACTTTAAAAAATATATTATTATACTCTTAATGTAAATAACACATTTTGATTGGACGGTTTCATCTTAATGCTAATGATACCGTCCTATACAAGTTTTTCTCCTCCCTCCAAGGAGTTTCTGATCAAATCAGAGATCATTTCGATTCATTTAGTAATGAAGATTCGAAATATCATATATTGATCAATCAAAAAGAGATTTAACAATTAAAAGAAAAATCGATTCTTTGGGATTTTTCCTTTCTTCAAACGGAACGAACAGAGATAAAATCAGACCGATTCTTTAAATGTCTTTTTGGATATTCCTTAATGACCCGGCTATTCATGGAACGGTGGTGATAACAGATTGTGAACAGAAATGAGATCCTAGAAAGAATAATATTGAATTTTTCCAGAGACCTATTATTAATCAGCATTTATTTGATCAAATACACCAGACAGACATAACAAACCTAATTGGTTGGCAACCACATGCCATCTCTGATTTTTCAAATCCAATAGCTTTTGTGATTAATGGATACTTATCTGGTGCAAAATTTTCATTTGATCCAATATTTTCATTCATGAATTTGATCCCCCACTTGCTGTAGTTGAGAGTAGTAGATGTAAGACAAGTCGTTTTAAGATCATAATGGACCACTAACTTTACTAATCCCCACTTCTCCATAAGTCTTGTTTTCAAGCCCACCTCTCTTCTCTCAAGAAATGTTGTCGGTAACTTCAAGATACATACGTCATAGGTGAGTTTTACAGTCAGACCAATCTAAAAAATATATATATATTTATATTTTTTGATATCAATAGCTTCATAATATGAAAAATATTAGAAATATTACTGATATTTAATTATTTACTTTATCGATGTCAGGATAAAGATGACATATTAACGAATTTTATATTAATGATGACTTTGCTAATGCTTATACAGTATCAAACTTAAAATTTTGATTATGATAAGGGTATTATATTAATAGAATCAGAACTTACTGAATTTCTATTTAATATGATATTAGTTGTCTTTTAAAGTTGAATCTAATTTGATTATAGATTAGAATCGATTAAATGGATCTTTTAATATCGAAAACTAAAATAAAAAAAATAATAAAAAATTAAGGGTGGAGGCTGAGTTTTCACATAAACAAATTTAGTAATATAATTCTTTACAATAAAATATATAAATTTTCAATAATTATTTGATACGTCACTTTTCAAACTTTTTTGATTGAAAGAAAAAAAAAAAAAATATATATATATATATATATATATACACGGAAATTTTTCTATCAATGCACACCGATAGAATTATATAAAGACATTGAATGTGAACCATTCGTTTTACATACTTTGACTTGGTATGTATGCACTTGCAATATCCTGATAAAGTTATATCATGATGCATTGATAAGAACGGAATCGTATATATATATATATATATATCTAATTTGAAAGGAAATGGAATACATCATCCATTAAATTATGAAAATGACTAAAGAAGTGGTTGTTTTTTAATTGAATAAATTAGTTTAGTTACATGACAAATTGGACCCAATGTTTTATTTTTATAAGAAAATGCAAAATAACAAATCTACCATAGTGTACCAATCTTATTCATTTAATTAAACATTTCCATGCAAATAGCAACCGAGTGCAAGAAAAGAAAAAAATCATAAATATTGTTAAATTGATCAAGATTCAAGAGCACTAATATAAATAAATAAATAAATATATATATATATATATAATTATTTTAAAAAATGAGTAATTATAGGCATCCCAATTTTTTTCCCTAAATTCCTTTTCAAATGATGTTGCACGTGAGGTGTGAACATCTTGTAAATCGTGAGATTGTGTGGAGAGTGATGTAATGTTGACATTTTACGTACCACATCATTTGAAAAAGAATTTGAGAAAAAAAATTGCCACCTAAAGAAATTATGTGTACACCCATTTTTATGGGCAAATTACATAAATTTGCACCGGTTATATGCATAATTACACTAAAATCGGTAAAAAAAATTATAATAACACTAATTTACTTTTGACCTGTTAGGTTGATTAATCGTTGAGAACAGTTAGTCATTAACTAGGAAAGGGTAATTTGGTATATATTTTTTTAGTGTTATTGAATAAATGAAAACAAAAAAGTTTCCAATAACATATTGCCATTAGGGGTCGGATTGGCCCGCACAAACCCGAAACACGTTTTTTTCAGGTTGCCCCAAACTCGACCCGTGACCCGAATAGGTTTTCGATTTCTGCCCCAAACCCGACCCGAAAGACCTAATTAGTTTTATCCTTAAAAAAAAAAAAAAATTTCTCAAACCACTAAATATATGAATTATTTTACAATATGATTGAATTTTAGGACATTGACTTAAATTTGAAAATTAAATTAAAAAAATATCTATATATACATTTTTTTTCTTTTTATTGGAAATTTAAATATACACTTAAATACAAACATACACCAAAGAAAAACATTTTAACATACACTTAAAATAGAACACAACATTTAAGATTAATAAACTTTAAATTCAAACATAAAATATGATTAGGTAAAGAGACAGAGATTAGAGATTTGTTTTTCCCTTTATATTTTTATATTTAAAAAAATAATTATATAAATACCGAGTCAAACGGGTCGGGTTGGGGCATAAAGTATTGATCCATACACGAATCGATAAAAAAATCGGGTAAAAAAAGTTTGACCCAAACCCGATCCGAACTCGGATTTAAGTGCTCCAAACTCACCCCAAACGGATCGGAGCTCTGCTAGTTTGTGGCGGGTCGGGAATTTTTGTCACCCCTAATTGCCACACTAGCCTTAATGATTTATTAATTAAATATAATATTAATAAATAAATAAATAAATAACTATTTCATCACCTCCTCCTATTTTTAGAGATCAAATTGCAACCCAATACAAACCAAATCACAATCCAAAAATCCTTCTGCTTCTTTCTTCTCCACCCTTCATCTTCTTCTCCACCTGTCATCTTCTTTACCATCACAGTCTCATCCAAAAACACAAAAAATAAAAGGAGATGTGGATCAAAATCTCCTCTATTTTTGTAGAAGATCCGGAACCAAAATCTCCATTTTGATTTCCTCTAATAGAGATCAGGTTCTTCTCCATTTGATCTGCATAGAGATCATTTTATTTTTCTATTTTTATTTTTATATATTTTTGATTTTGTAGTAGTTATTTATTTATTTATTTATTTATATTTTTATTATTTGATTTTTACATCTCTTTTTTCAAAATGTTATGATCTCCTTTTTTACCGTCATTTGATTTTTTGTATATACATATTTTTTTCTAATTTATAATTCATTAATTTACTATTATTATTATTATTAAATAAATTCATTAACTTATTTAATATAATATTTTGAAATACTAAAACAAAAGCAAAACATACATTTTTCTTTTTCCATGATTGACTAATGGTGGTCAACGGATTAAGAGAAGTTTAGTATCATTATGATTTTTTTTTTTTTTACGCTTTTAGTGTAATTATCCATATAATTAGTATAAATTTATATAATTTATCCATAAAAAATGGGTGTATAAATAATTTCTTTAGTAATTAACAAAAAGAAAAATTTCTTTGGACATCAATATCTGCACCAATTTTATATCGACCGTTATACTAATCTCATTTTCAGGCGAATTAAAATGTGTTAACTGATATATGATAACAACATACACCTTTTATGTCAGACAATTTTACTAATCACATTTTCATTTTCAATGGTCAAGTACGTAGTTTATGGATCGAAAACTCCATTCAAATTTCAAAACCAACATTATCCTCCGTGGTCAATACTCAAGACTACACACAGCTCATAGATACACCGGAAATGGTAACACCGACTATGTTCTCCTCGTATTCATAAATCATGATAACAATGGGACAAAAAAACAAAATGGATTTCTAGACTTTTGACTACTACAAACAACAACAACAGTTGAGACTTAAGTGAGTCAACTATTTAATAAAACGAGAAGCCAAAGCTCCATCTTTTACGGCACCAACAAAGGCAATCGAATCCCCACTTTACCCATTCAAAACGTCATATT
>CM069232.1:17764125-17889660 GCA_035582765.1 Acer negundo | reverse complement strand
AATTGGCTATGAAGACCTAAATACCCCTCATTATTTTCTTTACCTCTTCTCTCTTCTTTAGTCAGAATCATTTTTTTCTTTGTTCTCTTTCTTCCTTCTTTCTCTCTTCAATCTCTTCTCTCTCTCTCTCATGCCTCTCTCCTCTCTCCACCACATTTTTTTTTGGCAACCAGATCTCCCCTCTCACGCCTCTCTCCTCTTTAATCCAAGCATTTTGTTTTTGTTCCTCCTCTCTCCTTTGGTTTGTAGATCTGGGTTGTGTTCGGCCTCTGGAACGGTGGTTCGGATTTGAGTGTTAGCTGTTGATTTTAAGGGTGGTTGTGGTTGTGTTTAAGTTTAGGTATTTTTTGTTTAAAAAAATTTCATATTTTGTTTTGTTTAAAAAAAAAAAAATCCAAATTTAAAAAAATTCCAAGTTTTTTTTTTATTTTGAAAAAATTTCCAGATTATGTTTGTTAATTTTTTTTTTTCCAGATTTGATTTTGTTTAAAGAAAAATTCCGGGTTTTTTGATTTTGAAAATTTTTCAGATTATGTTTGTTAATTTTTTTTTTTTTTTCAGATTATGTTTTTTTTTTATAATTTTTTTTCCAGACTTTATTCCATTGAAACCAAATTTCCTTCCTAAAAAAAAATATAATTTATTAGAGATCCATTGTTTCAAAGATTTTTTAATTTTTTTTTTGTATGAGGAAATCTGGAAAATTTCCAAATCTATTTAAATATGGGAATTTTTCCAGATTTCTTTAAACACACAATGCCACCAATTAAAAACAATATGGCAGACCGATTAAACACACAAAGGTAGACTAATTAAACACACTAGGCGTAAATCAATTAAACACACCACGACAACCAATTAAATCCACGAAACCAATTAAACACATAACTAATTAAATACCAATGGAAATCAATTAAACACACCATGGCAGACCAATTAAACACACCAAGCAACACAATTAAACACATCCGAGAATTGAAGAAGAAGAAGAACACTATTGGTATGTGAAGAAGAAGTAGAAAAAGAAAAAGAAAATAGAGAAATTTTTTATTATAAAGAATGACAATTTTGTCCAAATAGTAGATATTTTGATAGAAACAATAAAAATGCTAATTTTGGGTAAAAACAATAAACCAACTATTTTTATGGTTAGTTTTAAAGTTCTCCCAAATCACATGTGTAATAATTAAAAAAAAAAGGTGTCAATATTGATATCCATAAAACTTATTAGTACACCCATATTTTATTAAAAAATTTAATTACAAAAATATTCCAATAGAAATTTACCATAAGGACAATAAAAATTTACCATAAGGACAAATTACTTTAATTAAAAATAAACCAAATATTATATATACTCATTAATTACACTCATATCTTCAACTATATTTCTTTATTAAAAAAAACTTACCTTTCAAAAAAAAAAAAAAAAAAAAAACTTATGATAAACCCTAATTAAACTCTATTTTTATTTCAAGTTTCAAATTTTCTCATTATCATATGATTATCATTTTGTTTTTGTCTTTCTTTTTATGTATAGTTATGAATTATATCAATAAACAAATTTTTTTGTTTTTTTGTTTTTTTTTTTAACGATAGCTATAGATATGAACAAGTTTTTTATTTTTTATTTATTATTTATTATTATTTTTTTAAAATAGCCACATATATCGGTAATTATTAGTTTTTTTTTTTTTTTTTTAAGATAGCTGTAAAAATAAGAAAATTTCAGATTGAAAATCTTTTGACCCCATATGCGGTTCCACATATTCCCTTTAATAAGACTCTTACATTCGAGATATTTCCAAAAGTAAATTGGACCATCATTAAAAGAGGATTTGATTCAAAAAATAATATGATTATTTTTTTTAAAAAATTTATTTATTATTTTTTTATTTTTATAAATTGGTATGATAATAATTTAAAAGTATTTATAAATAATATGTATTAAAATGAATATATTTATTTCAATGAAGGTACTATTGGTATTAAGATGAGTACTTATAGTAATATTTATTTTTTAAATTTTAGATATGGGTGTATTTATAAAAATGAGTGTACTAATAAATTTTATGAGTGATAATATTCGTACCTCAGATCATCTCACACCCTGTGCCAACCGTTGCACCATCGCCAAATTGCTGTAAAAACGCCCTCCAACCCAGCGGCAATCGTTGCGCCAATGGTCGGTAGGTGAAAAGTGTCACGTAATATATTGCGCGACACTGTTCATCTTTGTGGAGACCTTGTTCATTTTTTTTTCGATCCCTCAACTTTTATAAAATCATGTTTTAACCTTATTTTTTAAAATCTATTATGATTATATCCTTTATTTAAAGGTTTTGTTTATGAACAGTTTTACCATAATCAATTAAATTTATTCTAATTTGGTCATTTTTATTATTTAATGATTTTTTATTTAATTATTATTGATATTAACATTTAATGCAATTTTTTTTAATTAAATCACTTAATTCAAAATTGCGGAAATTAAAGCAAAATACATTAATTAATAAAAACATTAAAAACGATATACAAATTTCATAGTGATAAAATAAATTACCACTAATTGGAATACACTAAAATTAAGGAAAAATACAACATGAATTACACCAACAATTTAGTAGTCTGGAAGACCATTTCCAAATCCTCTGAGATTATTGAAAAAATCACCAAAAGACCCAAATGAACTACCGGATCCTTGGCCTTGTTGTCGAGCATGTTTTGCCATAAGTTTTAATTGTTGTTGATTCACAAACTCGCGCTTTCTTGGATCTATTATGGAATCCAAATCTATCATTACAATTTTGGTCTCTCGCAGCTCTAATTTTCTCTCCAAAATATCCTTAGTTCTTTGCCTCTCCTGATTGCTTTTTTCCAAAAACTTCCATGAGTTTTTCTTGTCCTTCTTTAAAAGTGTTAACAATTGTTGATTTTTCTTCCGTAACCGTCCTTTTCAGTTTTGCTTTCTTCACCCCAACGGGCTGTTGAGATGAACTAACCCCGCCGTCATCACTAGCTATATTCAGAAAAAATGAAGATAGCCCAGGAGATGCCGTTGTTAGAGATTCTGGAGTTGGAGAGTCTTCTTGTGATGATACAATATGACCACGTGGCCTTCGCAAGGTTGATGTTACGGTATCAGTATTTGAAAATTTCTACATATCCTTGAGAATGCATGGTCAAACTTAAATCAATTTTTGAATTTCTTATCTTGTGCTAATAAGACTTTGCCCAGTTCATCTGCAAAATGATACAAATATATATTGTTAAAATTTAATATAAAATATCATTTTTCTACAACTTTAATTTTAACAAATACTCACAATATCAACTTCAGAGGCACCACTAAGATTAAGACTATCGATCTGTCGTAGGCATCCCCGTAGTTTCCCAACTGCGATAAGGATAGTCCCCATTCGACACTGTAAACTTCTGTTGTTACGAAGTTCAATGATAAAATCTAGTTTGTTGTTGTTGTATTCACTCTCAACTCGAGACCATAACATCTCCTTCGATTAGTAAATACCTATGATCGGGTTTTGCGAAACATCAAGATATACGTGACAAAGGTGTGTGTCTTCTGCATGTGTGTATGAAGAACTTCTGCTTGAAGATATTTTTTTGAAAAAGTGATTTGAAGGGAAAATTGATTTGAAGAGATAAGTGATTCAAAGGGATAAGAGATTTGAAGGGATATGTTTAATTTTGTGTGGGTTAATATTTATAGAAACTAAAAGGTACTCTTTTTAGATTTAATCCTATGGTTTAAATGGTGAGGAAATCCATCAATTGGTTTGCATTAGATGATAATTAGATTTCTTATTTTCAGATTTTGGGAAAGGTGAAGATAAGAATTTTGGACAAGTATAGATATTACTTTTGAGATTTAATCCTATGGTTCAAATGGTGTTGCAGTCCATCAAATGGTTATCATTTAATAGCTCAGATATCTTATCTTGATATTTTAGGAAAAGTGAAGATCAGATTTCTGGAAAAGTTGAGATATTATTGCAGAGATGTGTCCTACGGTTCAGATGCTTTGAAAACCCATCCAATGGTTTTCCATTGAGTGAGTGGGCCCCACAACACATACTGGATGTCTAGGTTCAATGAATCTGGTTCACATGTTGGATTTTTTGAATTAAAGTGTTTTTGTCTATATCTACTTTTTCCCCGTGGGCTTGCAGCTATTGTCGACCACGTTCTGAGCTATTAACCAGCTGAATACAACTGTCATCCACTCGCTCTTCTAGAAGCATGTGTATCGCAATCGCTAATTTAAATTGAAAATTATATTATGAATATTATGATTTACTGCTTATCTTGTTCGATTGAATTGGGGTTTTGTATGAGATGGAACTACTTGATCGAGTTAAGTGTTGGAATATGCAATTGAGCATGCGAATTAGAAGATTCATTGGTCAATTTTGTGTAATTACCTCTTTTTAATCTTAATTTTGAACTTGTTTATATCTGCCACTGCTCATGTTTTTCGATCGAATTGTGGATTCTTTCAACCCTATTTTGGTAATGATGATACAATCCATCCAACGATTGGCAATTAGATGTGCTCAGATTTCTTATCTAGAATATTATATTTCACAATGATAAATAGCCTACACCAAAGTCTGCTAAAACTCATTTAATTCAACTCTAAGCAAAAATGAATTTCGATATCAAAGGTCCATCTAATTTCTTATCTTCATCTTCCGACGATGAGGAAAAGCAACTTCTGGTAAATCTTGAAGAGATTGATTCAGAACAAGATGCGATAATTTTCCAACATGGTAACATCCAACGGGCCATCATTCAGTATCTCAATCAACAAAACAACCCAGTGACCTGTGGATGCTCAATTCATGGTCATATAATGATCAATCGAGACTGGGAAAATGCTGATCATCATTTGTTCTACCACTATTTTACCGGGAACCCACGGTATAATGATCAAATGTTCAGTCGACGCTATCGAATGAGTAGAAGGTTATTCCTTCGTATTGTTGAAAAAGTGGAAGCTCGTGACAACTATTTTGTATAATGAAGAGATAGTATGGGTAGACTGGGTTTGTCCGCTCTTCAAAAAATAACAGCAGTATTTCGGATGTTGACATATGGTCTACCAGTTGATGCTACTGACGAGTATATTAAAATATGAGAGTCTACAACAATTGAAACTTTGAAGAGATTTTATCGTGCTGTTGTGGAGGAATTTGCAGATGAGTTTCTAAGATCACTTAACGCTACTGACGTTGTCAGGCTACTCCGTATTGGTAAAGATCATGGTTTTCCAGGAATGCTGGGTAGTCTAGATTATATGCACTGGAAGTGGAAAAATTGTCCAACAACTTGGGCAGGACAATATGCAAGTCGTAGTGGATTCCTAACTATTATTCTAGAGGATGTAGTTGATAATGATTTATGGATATGGCATGCCTATTTTGGTTTGCCATGTACGAATAATGATATTAATGTGTTGGAAGCATCCCATCTTTTTGCCAACCTCGCTCAAGGTATTGCTCATCCAGCTCATTATGTCATTCGAGGAAAAGAATAT
Organism: Acer negundo; assembly: GCA_035582765.1. Classification (NCBI taxonomy): domain Eukaryota; kingdom Viridiplantae; phylum Streptophyta; class Magnoliopsida; order Sapindales; family Sapindaceae; genus Acer; species Acer negundo. Next base: position 17,884,103 of record CM069232.1, on the reverse strand, counting down.
AACATGGGTTATTATTTAGTTGATGGTATATACCTAAAATGGTCTAGCTTGTACAAACTATTCACGATGCATGTGGTCCGAAAAACAAATTATTTACAATGAAATAAGAAGGATGTAGAAAAGACGTAAAATGTGCATTTGGAGTTCTCCAATCACAGTTTGCAATTGTGCCAGGGCCGGTGTGTTTTTGGCATAAACATGTTTTACATGATATAATGACTGCATGCATTATTATGCATAGCATGAAAATCGAGGATGAGCGTGATGTTGATTCAACAATTGAAGATCATATAGAAGCACAAACTCTAGAAGTTGAGATGGTGTTAGATGAAAATACCCAATTTCAAGAATTTTCAGCTTGACATAGACAAATCAGGGATAAAGATACCCACATTGTACTCCGAAATGTCTTAATAAATCATTTGTAGGATGAATATACTAATTCAAATAATTAGATGATGATCAATATGTACTTTTATTTTTATGTTTTTTCTTTTTTATTTTATGAAATTTATTGTTTAAGTTATTTTAATAATAAATGCAATATTTTACTGAATTTAATTTAATTTCTATTAATGTATTAATTTTATAATTTCGTATTGTATTGTATTGCAATATTATGTTAATTATGAGGTGAAATGTTAATTGTAGAGGAATATTAAAAAAAAAAAAGGAAAGAAAGTGAATATTTTTTTAAAGTAAAATTTAGTGCGACGGATTGGAAATGAAATAGTGAAGTAGTGTGAAAGTTATATTATTTTACACCAAAATTACTATTCGGGTTAGAGATATTCTTATTAAAGAAAAAAAAAAAAACGGAGAACAAGTTAATTATGTGTTGTAGATCATTATGTGAACCTGATCAGATCTGGTATATACCGAGTCATATCCTAACACCTAACGCCATTAAAAAAAAAATAAAAAAAACTGCCACGCGTCTTTAGCTACCAATAGAGACTCGCCAAGTGGAAGCCGAAATTTGTACACTTCACAATTTACACTGGGTGCATTTTTCTCACCCGCATTTTTGCTCACCCGTATTTTTGTGGGTAAGTATTACCTCCCTTCCCAACACTTGACATGTGTCCAGGGAGGGGGTGTTTTTATTAATATTTTTTAATAAAAACACCTCCTCTTTGGACACATGTCAAGTGATGGGGAGAGAGGTAATGCTTACTCATAAAAAATGTGGGGGAACAAATTCATTCTGATTTACACTCATGTTAGTTCACTCTATTGTTCACACATAGTCACGTACACACACTTGTCCTTTTTCTTTTTCTCTTTTTGGTGTGGGTCCATAATCGAGTCGGGCCAAGAGATTCGGGTCACATTACCTTAAATAAAAAATCAAGAAATATATAATAAAATGTGATTAAAACGAAAAACGATTTACCAATGCATGATTGCATGCATGACCCAAGAGGAGAGAAAAACGAAAAGGTATATAGGCTATGTATAGGATGGATTTGGATCCTCTGTTGAGCTGATTTTTATCCCGTCCTAAATAGATCTTCTGACATGTGTAATTAATGACAGTCATTTATTTCTTTTATTTAAATACAAAATTCTATTATCAAGTGTTTTAAATTAGAAAAAAGATCAATATAGCAAAAGATCTTGATCCGTATAGGATTGTGTTGTTTAAGAAATATTCTGCTTTTAGCTTAATTTCAAAAATAATCACCTTTAAAGATAAATTGATAAGTGTTTTATAAACCAGCTTCATAAATAATCAACTTAAAAAAAAAATAACAAAAAAGTGTTTAATAAACTTTAATGGAGTCGGCCACCCGCTACTTTTCTCATTTTGAACGACAATTGAAACGGCTAGTAATAAAATTAAAGCTACTGTTTTAATTTTTTGGAAATTTTTTATTTGAATGGTAAAAGCATGTTCCACATGTACTTGTTGACATTTTGAACAAGTATGGATTGTTTTTAAATTTACATAATATTTAAAAGCAGTAGGATACAATAATAATGATAATAATAAAAACTTAAATTAGATTAGTGTTTTACAGTACGTGAAATTTTGCTATATTTTCAAATTAAAAGGTGGAAAATAATATTTATTTTTATTGTTTTCAAATTATGATTTGAGTAAAATTAAAAATAGTTTTAAAAAATAAAATAATCTCCCTTTAGCTCAAGTGGTGTGCACCTCTCATTCAACGTTTGTGGTGAGAGATTTTTGAATATGATGAGACTCGAACTCCCCACCATTAACGTGGAATGAGAGATACATACCGTCTGAGCTAAGAGGGGATGTGTTAAGAATTTGTATTAAATCTTATATCATATGTTCTAAGCTTGTTGGTATATATTAATATATTATGTATGTTATATATGGACTTTCAATTTGAGAGTCAATGTTAATATTAATTAAAATACTTGCATTTTTTTTTTTTTTTTTTTGGCTTTCTGCATAATTTATAAGTTCTCTGTGGGCGTTTTCTTAATTAGACTTGTTATATAATCTAAAATTGTTGAATGTGATATTGAAAATTTGAATACTACACATAAATGTATATAGCTTTATTTTTAATGAAAATAATTCGCATAGTCAGCTGAAAGTTTAATAAATTGAAGGATCAGTTGTAATTAATGAGGAAGAGTTTAATAATGATCTCCGATAATATGTCAATTTGTTTTTGTAAATTAGAATACATGATATTAATTTTTTTTTTTTTTTTTTTGAAAGAACATGCATATATTAAATTAAATAATTGTTATTTCTAAGACATCACATACGATTAGATCTTAAAAAATATATATATTATTTTTTTTAATGATTCATTTGGGTAAATGTGTTGAAATAAACACAACCTACACAAGTGATTAATTATTAATTTACTCAACTTACACGTCATCTCACGTATATATTAATATCTATACCATTTCAAATTTCAATAGTGGGTTGGGTCAATTTTTAGACTCCTTTGGCTCTCTGAATAATAATAAAAAAAAATTACAAAGTCTTAATGCATGCATATTAATTAGTATTTTAAAATTGCCAAGACAAAAGCTACATATATAATAATTTAAAATATATTAATAATATTATAAGATAAGTAGGATAGGGTTTTGACTTGTCTTGGTCAATAAAGAATATAAAATATTGAACAAGAAATTCTGCATATATAAATGAAATGAGACGTGGACATGTCATATATATCTTCATTGATTGGGTGCTTCATTTGGTTTTGGGGACCATGATCGAAGAGCAGAAAAAAAGATGATGATGTACAGCTACAGGGAATTGTACTCGCATATCCAATTTCTTTTTCTCTTCCAGCATATCCATCTTCAGGTGCGAATCATTACATCAAACTATTTATAAATATGTATGAATTATATTACTGTGAGGATATCGAAACAAACAAATTATTGACGAACAAGTGTGTGGGTTGAGGAATAACAGTGCAATCCTCCTATGGCAGAGAGATCATCTATATCTATCTATCTAAATAAATATGATGCATATATATATGCATTTGAAAATATTTGCATGCACATGATTTACTCTACTTGATCTGTTTGCCAAAGGAGAATTGCCCTGCTATTCACTCTCACTGTGGTTCCTCCTGCCTCATTTTCTTTCCAAATTTTGTAACAATATTCTAGTTCGATTTGCAGCTTCAATTAAACCTTGTAATACTCTATGTATTATTTTCATGATAATTTATAATATTTTACATACAGGTGCATGAGTGCTGATCATGACATGTTTGAATCGGAACCGGCCGTAGAGATCAAGTATCAATCGCGACAAGTACTGTCTAATTAAAATCCTGATCGATCGAGATATTTATCTAAATTGCTCAGGAAATTTGAATGTTGATACCGTATGGAATGGGATCGATTCGGATCGAAATATATGGCTTCAGTGCAAGAGTGTTGTTTCACCGGTCATTCTTAAAAATCCTGAAGCTATGAGAAGAAGATAAATGGATACTTACATATGTAAAGTGTTCATCAACAAAAGAACTAATGATTAGTTGCATGTACCAGCAGCCAGATATGTATTCAGAATTTAATTTGTTTATGGGGCAGATGGACCCAGATTTCTTTTGATATCTTAATTTTCAAGCAAGTGTATTGTGTAATCTCAAGAAATAATATGGAAGGTCGTTTTTTAAAATTTCTTTTTTCCATTTCCATTAATCGACTAGCTAGCTAGATTTTTCATGCGTTTCTAAATTTTATTTTTATTTTGGTATCCATCCGTAGGACGACCTAATTATTTAGGGTTTGAACATGTAAATCATAACAAATCCCCCTTTATGTTTTTCTCTTGATTTCCTTTTCATTCTCTCTCTCTCTCTATATATATATATATATGATCGATCTTAACCTAACTAGAAAGACAATTCTATTCATTTGTTGTTGTTGTTTTATTTATTTATTTATTTATAATTATTATAGCTTTTAAAAAAGATAGGCGCATAGTCAAAATGGTAAAGTTAGAAGGGTTATTTGGAACTTGGAAGAAGAAATAGCTAGGGTAATTGAAAAAGGAGTTGCGATGGGTATAGACCTCAAGATCAGAATTTCAAAGGAATCATCAGAAGAGAGGATTCTAGGTAGGCAACGATGAAGGAATGGGATTTGGATGAGGAAGTAACTAAAGTCTTAGGGACAGGGGCAACTTTGGGATTTGATTTTAACGGCAATGAAGATGAGATCAGTGAGTATGTATCTTCAAGAGAAAGGGAGGATGAAGCTAGGAAGGAGGTGAAAGCCTGTTAATTATCGGTTTGAGGGGTTGGGGTTTCTTTTTGTTTCCCATGTTAGTTATGACTTGGAATGTGAGAAGGTTGGGAAAAGCAGAGAAGAGGAGAAAGGTAAGAAGTGTGGTGATGAGCTAGAAACCGGCTGTTTTCTTTCTTTAAGAATCTAAACTAGGTGTTTTTGATAGTAGAACAATTAGGATCCTTAGTGGATTCTTTGTAACTAGAAGTATAGGGGTTGAAGCTGTAGGTTATACATGAGGTTTGATAACATTGTGGAATGAAGATCTGGTTACGATAAAGGACTGCATTTCAAACAAGTGGTGTATTATCCTAGCAGGGGTGTTGAATAAGCTAGACAAAGAGGTGGTTCTTTGCGATGTGTATGCGTCAAACGTGGAAAGTGAAAAAAGAGAGCTATGGGGTTACATTAATAACGTTCAACAATCATTTACAATGCCGTGGTGCATCATAGGAGATTTTAACACAATTCTTAATGTCTTGGAAAGAAAAGGTGGAGAATTTAACAAATGTTCTGCAAGAGCTTTTAACAATTTCGTATTGCAAGATAAAGTGGTAGATATCCCTTTGAGAGGGGCTGATTTCACATGGTCAAATAATAGGGAAACTGGAATTTGGGTTAGGTAAAATAGGTTCTTGGTGTCTCTAATTTGCTTACTCGGTTCCTAAACATTGTGCAAACTGGGCGACCAAGAACTTTTTCTGATCACTGTGTGCTAACTCTTGGTTCTACAAAGGATAATTGGGGACCTAGACCTTTTGGATTAAACAACGAATAGTTGAAAGATAAGGATTTGATGTCCAAGGTTAAGAAGGAATGGATTGACAGAAATACTATTGGATCTACCAGTATCGTTCTTCAGTCTAAGTTGCGAGCTGCCAAACATAATATTAAGAAATGGGCGATGTTGAAGAAAAGAGATGTGGTCACTACCAAGGAGTCAGAAGACAGGCTAGCGAAGATTGATGAAAGAGCTTCTAAAAAAGGTTGGTTGGATTCTAAGAGACAGGAGAAATTGGTGGCAACTTCTAAACTTAGGAAGGTGTTAAGATTGGAGGAGCAAGAATGGAGACAAAAATCAAGGGTGATATGACTTTTAGAGGGGGACAGGAACACAATGTTTTTCCATTGTGTACGTAATGGGAGAATGATGAATAATTTTATCGAAAACATCTCTTTTGACGGGGTAACAAAATCTAAACCTGATGAGATTAGTAAAGGAGTGGCAGATTTTTTTGTACAACATTACAAGAACGTTTTGTGGAATTGTCCTAAAATAAATGGATTACCTCTCAAGAAACTTACGAAATCGAAAAGAGATTCGTTGGAGGAGAGTTTCAGTATGGAAGAGGTGTGAAGGGCTTTGTCGAGCTGTGATGGTAATAAAGTGCCAGGATTTGATAGTTTTAATCTTAATTTTATAAAGGCAAATTGGGACGTCACTAAGGTAGACTTCATGAGATTTATGGACAAATTCCATAGGAATGGCTCCATAGTTAAGGAGTTAAATATGACATTTATCATCTTCATTTCTAAATGTATCAAACCAAAACTATTACATATTTTAGACCCATAAGTCTAGTTGGTTATTTATACAAAATCGTGGTTAAGGTTTTGGCAAACCGAATGAGTTAGGTAATCAGCTCGATGGTGGGTGAATCTCAGATGACTTTTGTTAGAAATCGTTAGATTCTTGATAGCTTCGTTATTGCGGATGAAATAATTCAGCACTGAAAGAAGAGTAAAGCAGGGGGTCTTATGGTGAAATTGAATTTCGAAAAAGCATACGATAGCTTAGACCATACTTTCTTAGATAACACTTTGAGTGATATGGGATTCAGTGGAAAATTGAGACAAAGGATAAGGTTTTGCATTCATCTCTGGAGATTTCGGTGTTGGTAAACGGTAACCTAACAAGACAATTCGGAATTAAAAGGGGCCTCCGTTAGGGCGACCCTTTTTCTCCCTTTTTATTCAATGTGGGAGCTGGAGCTTTGAGTGTCTTATGTAAGAAAGCGACCGACATGGAATTGATGAAGGGAGTTGTTTCAATGAAGATGCTGTCCATATTTCGCATTTGCAATTCACGGATGATACTATATTATTCCTTCAACTAAGACTGGACTATCTTATGAATGTTAGAAAAATCTTGCGGTGTTACGAGCTAGCTTCAGGTATGCGTATTAATTTTCATAAGACTTGTGTTGTGAATGTTGGAAAATGTGGGGAAGAGAAAGTGGATTGGGCTGCAAACTTTAGATGCTCAAAAGTGGTGCTTTCAATTTCTTATCTAGGTTTTTCTCTTGGAAGCCGACCAAGCTCTAAATGTTTTTGGGTTGGTTTGATCTATTGTACAGAAAATTGGCCCGCTCTATGGAAGAAGTGTTTTCTTAATAAGGGGCGAAGATTAGTTCTCATTAATGTCGTGATGTCAAGTATTTTCATATACTTTATGTTAGTTTTCAAAATGCTGGTTAGCATTGCTCATAAGATTGAAAGCCTTCAAAGAAGTTTTTTCTAGGGAGATGGAGCCGAAAGGAAGAAGATTCACCTGGTAAAATAGGAAACTTTGTGTAAAAGTAAAGCGAAGAGTGGTCTAGGAATAGGTTCGGTTCTTGCCAAAAATCTTCTCCTAGCTAAGCGGACGTGGAGATTTGGGGTGGAAGAATTGCCTTTATGGAAAAGGGTGTTATGTGCTTAATATGAGATCTCAATGAACTCTTTGAGATGAAATAGGAATTGTGGTGCATCAAATTTGGCTTTCACTAAGACTGTGGGTAGGCAGTTCGTTCTGGGTTTGAAGATGGTAAAGATTCTTAAGGAGGGTATGTGGGTGATTATGGGCATGGGGGATAGAGCAAAACTGTGGTCAAATGTTATAGTGGAAAGTACTCCGTTAAAGGAGACATTTCCTAGAATCCACTCTTTGGCATGCAACATGTCTGGCTGTGTGATAGATTTTGGTAACTAGATAAGAAACAAGTGGAGCTGGGACATTCGCCTAAGGAGGCCATGTTTCAATTGAGAGATTGAACAATGGGATAGCTTTAAGAGATGTCTGGATAGTATCAAAATCCGAGACTTTATCCAAGATATAATCGGTTAGACTCTCTGTCCAAAAAGGTTGTTCCTTGTGAAATCTGAATTGGAAGAGGGGGATTCAGGGATATGGTTAGTACATAATGGTATATGGCAAGACATTTTCAAACCGAAGATAAAGATCTTAATTTGACACCTTTTGCAAGGAAGTGTTTTGGTAAAGTAAATCCCGAATAAGTTTCATTTGCTTGGTGGTTCGAATTTGGAATGTCCTCTTTGTTTTGAGGAAGATAAAACAATTGACCATCTGTTTATTAATTGCAATTGGGCATGGAGTTTTTGGATCAACTGTATGAACTGGTGGGATATCAATTGTTGTGCTACAAGATTGTTAATTGATTAGTGGAATGGTTGGCTTGGTCTGTGCCCTAAAAAGAAGTCGAAGAGAGTTTGGAGTTCCCTATTTTTTACAGTAGTTTGGTCTATTTAGGAAGCAAGGAATGTAAGGGTTTTCAAGGACACTGAAGTAATGATTACCCAAGCTGTGGATATTATGAGATTTAGAGTGGCTTGGTGGTTTAAAAATCTTGGGAAGGGTTCTTCGGATCCAATTACTTTCATAATGTTGAACATAACTGAGCATTGTATTGATGTAAGCAAAGTTAAGATCCCTAAGCTGGAGGAGTGGAAGCCCCCACCGTTTGAAGCTATGATGTTTAACGTGGATGGCTCTGCCATGGGATCTTTGGGTCAAGCGGGCATTAGGGGAGTGCTTCGTGATCACACAAGAGAAGTTTTGTATATCTTTTCGGCAAATATCGGGATCTAAAATGCCATAATGGCTGAGATCAATGCTCTTGCCAGAGCTTATGGTCTATGTGCTTCAAGACAAGAGCTGGAGGGTAAAAATATAGTATTTGTTAGCGACTCTAAGGTGGCCGTGTATTAGATTAATAGCAATGACCTGGGAAATATTAAGCACTATCACATGATCTATGACATCTGTAGCCAACTGAGCAGAATAGGTCAGGCGAGTGTCAAGTATAGTTCAAGAGCTTCAAACTCTTTTGCCGATATGCTTACAAAGAAAGGTTCTAGGAACAAAGGGGATTTTTTGAGTTGGAATGTTTTCTGATGTTGCTTCTGTGCTCAATTGTTTTGTTTTGTCTCGGTTCTTTTTCAGCTTTGTTTTGCTTGTTTGTTTTTGTTTCTTTTAGTTTCCTCTGTTTTTTGCCGCCATGTCTATTGGCTGCTTTCTTTATTTTGTTGGGGTTTTGTTCCTTTGTTTTGTTTGTTGTTTTCCTTGGTTATTGGTGAATAAATTTTGATTCTAATAAATAAATAAATAAATATGATATGATCTTAATTTTCCCTTGACGTAAATAAACTTATGTAGTTCAATTAAAAATGTCTACATTTAAACTTGCAATGAGATATATATGTAAAATAATAAGTAAACCAAATTAAGGATGCCAAAGAACCTCTTAAGCAGAGATTCTTAGCCTATTTAACTATGAGATCGAATTAATTAATCTCTTGATATTTTTTTTTGGAAATATACTAATTAATCTCTTGATATTTTTTTGTTGTTGGAAATATTACTAATTAATCTCTTGATATTGATGAGAGAGAATTAACAAAATGTACGAAGGGTTTTGCGTTCCTCTTAATTAATCTATTAATATTCATTAGTTTACTTGCATATTATCATTCTTCTTCATTTTCTTGTAGCAAGAGGAATCATGTTTATGATTAATTAATTACTTTCTCAGTATTGATCGGTTGACTTGATTTGAAAATGGATGTACTGTTAAGAATTTGAACCGATAAACGTAGAAACGTATAGCAGAAAAATAAGGTGAGAGAAGATAAATCAATCACACATAAAACACAAGATATACGTGGAAACCCTAATTAGAGAAAAAAACTACAAACTGTCAGGATGACAGAGAAAGTTCCACTATATGATAAATTGTTACAACTATATGTTTTAGCAGTTCTCTCTCTACCCAAACCCCAAACCACCAAGCCTTATAAAGCCCCTAAGCTCACAACGCTCACCATGTCCTCCTCCGAGTACACCCCCGCTTTGAATATCCCCTTAAGTCTCCCCTGAATATCACTTACGGATCTCTCCTCTAGATCCCCAGGTATTCCGTAGATCCCTCCCAGGATATTCCCAAGGGTCTCCCATCGGATCCACTCCACTCCACTCTCTGATATTACAAGTGTTTCTTTTGACTCCACACAAATAACCTAGTTACACAATTCTATTTATACTAGTTACATTGAGCTTAAGTCCTATAAGGAAACTACTTCTTTTACACATAAGACTTCCTGTTTCGTGCAAAGACAAACTCATTTTCTTTTTCATAGAAAATTTCTTATTCTGTATGTTTCATGTTTCACATCAGTCGAGTCCCGTTTGGTTAACATTGAGTTAACTTAGGAATCAAGCCAAAACCTGGGAATTCTCGCCAATTCTCCCCTTTGGCAAAAATTCCCAAGACCTTTGTCCACAGCCATGACTCTCAATACTGAGAATCAACATACCCCACCATAAAGTACAACCACTTAGGACCGAACCATCATAAGATTTCTTTTTTATGTTCCGATATCATGTCAAATAACCTGTTAAAATTATGGTGCAACTCCTCACGTCAGATTTCCAGAGAGTTCGTCAGCCATCGGCATCTTTGTCCACCCACACACCTTGCATCACCTTCTGACCGATACGCATATGCAAAACTTGTGGACCAACTAGTAGCAACATATTCTCTTCATGGCCAGTGGGGAAACCTGTCAAAAGAATAAACGTGTCCTTACATCACCAAATATGGTGAAAGACTTGCTATTAGCAACACTTGGAGTTTTTTGCCGGATAAGCCCCACACCACACCAGAGTCTACGAGTGTTCATGAGTTTTTTTTATTTTTTATTATTTTTATTTTTTTATTTTTTATCGCCTTGTGTAACCTAGATTGGATCTCCATGACTCGTACTTGCCACCATAAGCCAAATTTCTCCTCCATCAATATTTTTTCTTTCATCAAACCTTACCGAGTTCGAAACTGCTTTTAAGACGCATATTCTTTGCCAAACCCATACTAGGCAACCATGAATCATCATCCCAATGCCACCAAGTCCTCCATACGTTCTCTTATAAAGACTTGAAAAAAACCAACATCGCCAACCGTGGTTTTGATACCAGTTGTTGGGAATTTGAACCGATGAACGTGGAAGCAACATGCATAGTATTCACACATAAGAAATAACGTCTACTAATAGAAAAATAAGATAAGAGAAAATAAATCAATCACACACAAAACACAAGATATACTTGAAAACCCTAATCAGGGAAAAAACCACAGGCCGTCAAGACGATAGAAAAAGGTTCACTATATGATAAATTGTTACAATCATATACTTCAGGATTCTCTCTTTAACCCAAACCCCAAACCACTAAGCTTTACCAAATTGAGCTTTAAATCATGGCTCTCAGCTCACAACGCTCACTGGGTCCTCCTTCGAGTACACACCCTCTGAATATCCCCCAAGATCTCTCCTAAATATCACACACGGATCTCTCCTCTAGATTCCCAAATATTCCATGGATCCTTCCTCGGATATTCTCATGGGTCTCCTCCCAGATCCTCCCCAATCTTTGATGATACATGTGTTTCTTTTAACTCCACACAAATAACCTAGTTACAAGATTCTATTTATATTAGTTACAGGGAGTTTAAGTCCTACAAGGAAACTACTTTATTTTACACATAAGACTTCTAGTTTCACGCAATGACAAACTCGTTTCCTTTTCCATAGAAGATTTCCTGTTCTATATGTTTTCTGGTAATCAAGCCAAAACCTAACATGTACTAATTATATTGTTAATTAGCACGCGAGTGGGCATGCAATTTGTCTCCAAAAAGCAAGCGTTAGGCCTCTGGAATCAGCAGCAAATAGATGAGCAAATCCATCAACCAAATCTATTCCCTTCCCTGAAGAAATGTTGCACATGGCACTCCCACTCAACATCAATCAGACTAATTAGTGATTCGTTTAGTCTTAATAATCAAATTGAACAACATTTTTTTTAATAAAAAAAAAAAATTGAACATGTTTTTTCAAGATATAAAGTCGCTCAATTTGTTGGCACCCACACAACTTTTGTTAATATTTGCACTTGAAATGCACATCTCCTCTTAGCAGCGATGGTAATGCATCTTTCTTCCACATTTGTGGTGAGGAGTTCAAGTGTCACCATGTGTATTTTACAAAGTATGTGTGAGGAGTTTTTTTTTTTTCCACTTTATAAGAGTAGATATCCAGACCGCACATATATTGTCGGATCTTGGCAAGTCACGGTAGTCCTGTATGTTGTAATAGTTTTAACACTTCAATATATATATATATATATATATATATATATACGAAAATTTTCCTATGAGGATGCACTGATAGAATTATATAAGGATATTGAATGTGAGCCACTCGTTTTACATACTTTGACTTGGTATGTATGCACTTGTTAAATCACTTTTATAAATGAGTAGTTCACATTCAATATCCTGATAAAGTTATATAAGGATGCCCTGATAGGAACGAAATCGTATATATATATATATATATATATATATTCACTTCAAATATTACTTGATAGTTGCTACTAGTTTGAAGAGGACGCTGATCTATACATATAAAACAATGATCATCTCTCACAAAACGACATGGGATTGATTTTGATATCTAGCCTTCACCTTATTCATCTTAGCCTCTAATATTTATAATTTAAAATTAAAAAATAAAAAATTCCATGTTGATTACTTCAAGTACTTTCCATCCTTAACTAGTATACAAGGGAGCTAGAAATGTACGTGCAATTATTTTACAAGTTTAAAACTATAAGATATTTGACTAAATATATCTAGATCAAAAACATACACAGATACAGTTTTTCTCTAAACATGTCTAACATTTGGCTTACTAAATTTGTTTATAATTTGGATCCTTTACTGATCTAATCTTTTTCCTAACCTTATCTAATTTCATAATATACAAGTATTACAATGAATGTGTGGTTAAGATGTGATTGGTTTCCATAACCACTTTATCAACAACCAATCACATGTCAGGAAAAAGATCAGATCAGTAAAACATCTAAATCCGTTTGTTTAACACTGTAACATTATAAAAATGATTATAGAAATTTGATTTACCAATGTCACTGTTGAGCTTTCTTTGATATATTCACAACCTGTCCAAAAGTTATTTGTGGTTCTTTGTTTCGGAGACCCCCTCGATCTTCCAAGGGTCAAAATACATGCGTGTGGTAGCTAGGGGTAGGGGTAGTGTAGATTTAATTACTTGAAAAAGGGAAGCATCAAATATGAGGGTGTGCTTGGCTTTTGTCCCAACACTACTAAGCAGAGCCAGAGACGATATTACAAGATCAAAAGTGGCCGGCAATTGAAGATCAAACATCAAAGATCAAAGGAAGATCCAGTGGCATGTTCTCATTCTTGTTTTGTTGTTGGGGCAGCTGTCAAGTGAGAACCTTTCCTTTTCTGCCGCCTGCATGTTTTTACGTACGTGTAACATGCAATACACTACAATTGTACGTTAACCAAGTTAATTTGATCACTAATGTTATACCACTCATTCTTCTCTTATCTTCGATCACTTTGTTTTTGCAACAATCCATGTGACAAAAATTTTAAAACAATTAATATTTGACAGACCAAAAAATATTTAACCTAATTAATTTTCTCTGCTTAATTAATTTATTCAAGTTTTAAAGTTGGAAATGCTATGAGTTATCAATGCAACATAAACATATGAGAACACTACTGTGCTGTATTCATCAGAATTTAAGAAAATCTAAATGTGTAAAATGATGAAATTAAGAATTAATTGAAGATATATGTCAATTGGAAATGAAGAGATGATGATGAGGAAATTATTGGGACCACGATTCCATGATTGAGAAAGGGAACCTTCACAGGCTTGAACCCTTGGTATATGCCAATCCAATCTTCGGCATATCCGGATTTTTATTTTTATTTTTACCTAATAATAATATATCATTTCTTTCAAGAAATAACCTGAAAACTTTAGAGTGTACGTTCAGCATATTGAATAATAGTATATAAAGTGCTCCATGGAACTGCATTTCTGCAATGGCATATTGAATAATAGTATATAAAGTGCTCCATGGAACTGCATTTCTGCAATGAGAGTCAGTCAGGGATGAACATATATAAGCTTGTGAAGAAAGATTGAATCATGTGGAGTTGAGGAATTACAGAGCAAATCTCCTTTAGCAAAATTTCAATGCTCATCCATACTTTATTTTGCCAAAGGAGATTTGCCCTGCCATTCACTCGCACAATTATGTCAAAATGCTGCTGCTTATATCTGTATATAATAATGTTAACTTGTTTACTACACTTACTAGCTTTATTTAAGCATACATTTGTTTATATACAAGGTTTCAAATTTTCAATATATAATTTTTGTTGTTATTGTTTCTAATATAAACATTTTAATTTTTTGAGTTCAACTTCGAACCAAATTAAATATTAACAAGATACCGGAGCATTCTTGTGAGTTCCTATCAAACTTTTACAAGCCAATAAGGTAAAATTCAACTAAATTTCTCTTTTGTAGATGCTTAGATGTTAGATATAGCTATATATATATTTTTTAATTAGATATAGCTATTTTTTTATTCTCTTAATATTGCACTTACTTTTTGTATCATTACACTATAATTTTAAAATTAAATTAGCCATAATTTTTTTTTTTAAATATATATGTTTCTATCCATAATATTTTAAAAAATAAACCTAATTTGAAGACATTATTTTTTAAGTTGGCAAAGAAATTGAGCCAAATTTTGATAAAAGTAAGGAATGATTAGGATGTTTTGATAAAATTCATTTTCAGTTGTGAGAGTGTATTCTTTACAAATAAACAACTTCTGAAAATTGGTAGATTATTTTGTAGAGAGAACTTGAACTGAAGCCAGGAAGTTGGTAATGTTGTTCCTATAATGAAGGCTATTATTCTTTACTTGGGATATTTGTTTCTTTCTGGTATGGATCTCCAAAAATAATTTGCTCTTGCAGATTGATTTCATATTGGGAATTTGAATACATTGTGAACTACAGACATGAGGAGATTTGAACATAACAATCCTTTCAGACTATCTGTTCACTCTTCAACGTATGCCACCAAATTTCTTAATTGAGCTAATACAGAGTACTCCTACATCTCTAGTGATCCTCATCCTTGATTTGCATCCCCGAAAGGACCTGACAATCTCAACTACTACAAACATGGCTCTAAAAGCAATTCTCTTCACAAACAATGATTCTCCCCACATTTTGTGATTTTATGGACAAAACTCAGACTTTGATTCGTATTAGAAAGTGTACAACTGCTTGAGCTATTAGTGAAAGTGTCTACCAATGAATATTAAAAGCTTCTATACACCGTTGCAATGCTATTGCACTTGTCCAATAATAAATTATATCATATTAGCTAATAAGATCGTGTGTTTTCTTTATATCATATAATATAGGATGATGCATTGCACCATTTAATACACAACACATTTGAAGATGTTTCAATAAAATACAGAAAACTGAAAAACGTTTGATTTCTTACACATTTAGAAAGAGTTGAGAGAATTTCGACTGTCCTCTCTGTCTATCATTTACTTTCTCCGATTTCCATTTTCCTTCTCTTATCTTTAGTACTGGTTTCTCTTGATCCGTATTGCTCCTCCTTTGTTTGGTTTTCTGCACCGGCTGTCACATTAGTCTCATTATTAATTCGTTGACGTCGTAAAATTTGCTCCACATTGTAGTCTGATAATGGAAAATTAAGCTTGGCTTTAACTCCATGCAACCCAATGCCGGCTTCATCGTAAGACCTGGCAGCATCTTCAGCATTATCAAAAGCGCCCAGCCATTTTCGAACCTTTTTATTATTCTCCCGAATCTCAGCGACCCACTTTCCCGACTTCCTCCGTCTAACTCCTCTATATTTCTTCCTCACCCATTCTCCATCCTTGTTCCCATTGCTCGTTGCGAACGATGACACGGCAGCGGCAGCTTGCACATCTCCATTGTCTTCTCCGGTGATGGTGACCGTGTCCGTCAGAGTCTTCACCATGATTCTCTCCACTTTCTCCATGCAAATTCTATATGTTATTCATTTCAGATTGTAGGGTATATATATATATATTTATACAAGAAAATATAAAAACATGATAATTGCAGATGATGTTACCAGTCCCCTGCCTTGGTGGTCAGAGATTTCAAACCGAGTTCCACCACTGAGATTCGAACCCTATTAGTGTAAATATATGCATACCTTTATCAATTAAATTGCAACCCCGAAGTGTGGACGGACCCTCTCTTAGAGTGGGTCCAATCTAGTTAGGTCCGGACAATATATATAGAGTATCAAATTTTCTCTCTTAGGTATACAATATATGTATATCTATAACATACTAATATATACGTATTTTTATCATGTAAACAATGTAACTTTAATCATAATAATACATAAGGTAAAAGTTTAGTGATATGTATTAATATGTTATAAATATACTTTTACTTGAGAAAAATGGATATATATATATATATATATGGCTAGAAAAAAAGAGAGATAACAGCTAATGCTAAAACGGCAACGTTTCTTTTTGTTAAATGCAAAACAAAAGTCTTTTTGACGCCTCCACTGCTCCTAGATCTGTCGGCACTCCTATGTAACTCTCATGTCTAAAATCTCATCTCAAAACAGGTATATGTGATATGTCTCCTCTCAACTCTCAATTTAATTCAATAAATGCATTAAAAATCACTTAGGGTTGTTTGTTTTTTCTATTTATAACTTAATGGGTCTGAATCATAATTATTAAGTTGTTTTGTTTTTTTTTTTTTTTAAGTTGTCAAACAACTTAAAAATACCAAAAAATAACTTAAAATAAAAAGTAAAAAATCCTGACTTTTCACTTAATTGTAAATCACTGAATTGCATTAAATGCAATAAAAAATCTTTTCTTCCGATACTATCCTCCATATATAACATATCTCAAATTTCATCATAATTATATATTGTATAGAAATTTTTATTTTAATATATTGCTTATTTTAAATAGTTTTAAAAATAAAAAAGAACCTAAATTACTTATCATATTGACGTTTAATATCAATACTTTATTATGATATTAGTGTGATGTATTTATATATTATTATTTTTAGAGTATTTTGTGTGAGTTTTCATGCTGCCCTATTTATTTTTGAAAAAAAACTTTATTTTCTTAGTAAAAATAAAGTTTATTTGTAATCGAATAAGAAGATCATAATCATATGTGTTTATATACTAATAATTATTTTTGGATTGTACGTTTTTATTCTATATTATATGTATAATTATTTAATATGATATAGATATAAAATTACTTCTTTTCAGACAATTTTATTTTTAAAAAACAAACATATTGACAGTATATTCAGATGTGAAAAAAAAAAAAAAACATGTTATTCAGATTCAGGTTTCAGTCACTATTTATTCTTTAGTAAAATTCAGGATTATTCAGTCTTCAAACAAAAAAACAAACGACCCCTTACTCAAACTCTAAACCTTAATGTAGAAACTCAATTCAACTACATGCAAGGAGATTTGAGAGTTCTTAAAGAGAGATTTCTGAGGAAACAAAAAAAACCATGAAAATTCTGCAAATGAAATCATAAAGGGATAATGAGCACTAGCCTTAAAACTTATAAGTGAGTTTGATACTCTCCCCTCTCCCTTTTCTTCTTCTTCTTTTCCCCTTCTCTCTCTCATCTGTTTTTTTAAGACTTACGAGTTATGAGTTATGAGTCATGACTTTTGACTTTATGAGCACCACCGAATTGCATTCGGTGGACTTTTGTTTTGTTGTTTGAATTAATTATTATTATTTACTTCCTTTGGGCTTGGGTTACAGTTAAAACTGGTTTGAGCTTTATTTAATAATAGAGTCTTGATATTTACACCTAGCTGTATGTGCAACCCTACTTATATATACATCTCTTTAAAAAAATTTAAATATGAAATTTTGTATGCAAACCTACGTATTATCAAATATGTCTTTTTTTTTTTTTTTAATTTTTAAGTTAGTTGACATTAAATAGCTATTTTTTCTTTATTTTACTTAAAATAAAATAAAAAACAAATAAACAACAACAGAAAAGAAATATGCAGATCTGATTTGTGTTCATCCTTCTCCTTCTTTCTTCATTTTCCTGTATTGTTAATAATTTCTTTTTCTTATATAAAATACAAAATTAAAAAAAAAAAGAGTTAATATATATATATATATATATATATATATGTGTGTGTGTGTGTGTGTGTGTGTGTGTGTGGAGAAGCCACACTCCTCCCAAATTTTGGATGAGTTTTCCATATGTTCTAGAGAGTCAAGTCAATCTCCTCCATTTTTTCTTAAGAGGATGGATTGGTATTGAGTTTTCCATTTTTGATTTTTTGTTTTTGTTTTTCTTTACTATTTTTAATTTGATTTAGTTAGGTTTTTTTATTTTTTTATATATTTTTTTAATTTTTTTTTTAAGGATTTAGTTAGTTAAAATTCGAAAAAGTAAATAGTTACAAGAAATTATTATATTTTGAACTAAAATGTTAATAATTTAATTTAAGGGTAATGTTGAAATTTTAAAAATATATAAATTTAGGGTGTACATACAGTTTTATAGAGATACAAATATCGTCACTCTTAATAATAAAATAAAATAAAAAATTCAGCCAAAATACATTTTAATTTTGGTTCAATCCAAGTCATTACTTCATTTGGGGTCTTAAGTTTAGGCCTGTTGGGTATTGGATTTGTTTTAATGGGCTTAACACTTTCTTCGGAGCTTAACAGTCAATTCACTCAATAACCACTATTTAGATGGACTAGTTTGTCTCCACGGACCCCCGCCTATGAAGGGGGAGGCACGAGAGGGGAGGTCTCGTCTCTCTTGGTTTACGATGGAGAGGTTCCACCCTCCCTCAATGGAATTTAAATTCACACTTTGCAATAGAATTTAAATTCACACATTACAATTTAATAGATAAAAGTGAGATTTAAACCCTTTTCACAAAAGTAAAGTTTAAAGCACAACCATTTTGTTAAGTGTAAATTATGTATCACCTTAATATTAGTCAAATAGTCAACTGAACTAAGGAAAAGACAAACATTCAAGTTATTTCTTAAGTGGTGGAAACGCCTTACAATCTAGTGGGGTTGCCCTAGGTTATTATTAATAAATTTTATTAAATAGAGGCTGTTTTTTTTATTTCATCCGTTTAATAATATTAATAAATCATACCATTAAATTATCGTATAATATTATCATATTATAAAACAGTTTCTTTTCACCCTATTTCTTGATAGTTTCTTTCCTTCCGAAGTTGTAAAGTGTCCATCGATATTATATGTGTGAAATTCATTTTCGTCCCTCTAGTTTGATCAAATAGCTAAACTGGTCTCCTGATTTTCAGTATTATGTTGACAGATCTCACTAGTTTTTAAAAATCTGTTTTTTGGTCCCTTCCATCCAATTCCGTTAGGATTTTCAAAGATTCCGTTATTGTTGCGAGGATAAAATGGTAACTTACATAATTAATGGTATATTAATAATTGAAAAAAAAAACAATTAAAAAATTGATTTACTAAATAAAAAACAAAAAATGAAAACAAAATGGATAAAAGAAAAGAAAAAACAAAAAAAAAAACAAAAATAAAAAAAAATAAATGATGGTGGACCTCCTCCATCTATCTCTATTGATGGAGAACACCACAAAAAAACAAAAGACATTATAATTCACACACACACACACACACACACACACACACACACACACACACACACACACACACACATAAATACATATATTTTGAATGGCGATATTTCATTAATAGAAAGTCAACAAGGGCAGAAGGGACAAACAACCAAAGCCACCACAAGACCTACAAAACAGAACAAACAAAACAGCATCGAAAGACGGTGCAAGAAACTACACCAGCAAAAGCCCCAACCAGCTGAGCCACTGAAACAGAACAGCAAACACAAACTTAGGACTCAGCTAAGCCAACACGAAGCAAAAACAACAAAAATAAAAAACCAACTAAGCCACCACATCTAGACCCCCTGCAACAAAACGAAATAGGACACACGAGCAAGACACCAAAAGCACTAACATGTCACATGAGCAAAACACAGCAAACACACACTTAACACACCACCACCACTGCCATCATCATCACCACCAAACAGGACACACAAGAAAAACAGAGCAACATACCACCACCACCTCTCTCTTTCTCTCTCTCTCTCTCTCAACCCTCTTTTTGCGAATCCTTCTCTCTATTGAATCTCTCTCTCTCTCTCAACCCTTTTTTTACGAATCCCTTTCTCTATCGAATCTCTCTCTCTCTCATTCCTCTCTCTCAAATCCGTCTCTAGCAAATCTCGCTCTCTCTTGATCTGGTTCCAATGGTGGTGTGGTTTGTGGTGTTCAGGTTCTGGGTTTAGGTCTAGGTTCAGTGCTGATGATGGCAGTCTAGTTTAGGGTCTAGGTGCTGTGGTGGTGGTGGTGGTTGATAGTGGATGTGGTTAGGATTGATTTTGTTTGGGTTTGGGTCTGGTGGGGATGTCTGGGTTTGAGATGAATCAGATGATTTGTTTTTTTTTTTTTTTTTCCATTTTGAGATGAATCAAATGATTTGGTTTTGAGATGGGTTATGGGTTTTGTGTTCGGTGTTGTTGATGATGATTGTGGCTTGGTGGTGGTGTTGATAATGGTGGTTGTTTCTGGAATTTGGTTTGAGGGTTTTTAGATTAAATGAAAAAGAAAAAAGAAGATGGTGGAATTTGGTTTGGTGGTTTCTGGAATTTGTTAAATTTGATGAATTTTTTTTTTTTCGATTTTGCTTTTCATTTTTTTATTTTTATTTTCTTGGTGTGTTTGATGGTGGAGGATTCTAGGTATTGTGTTTGATGGTGATGTCTTGAGTATTTGTGGTGGTGGTGTGTTGGGTGTGTTTTTGGTGGTTGTGGTGATGAACATCATATGGTTAGGTGGTGGTGATGAACTAAAGATGGTAATGAATTAATCTAGGTTTAAGGTTTGGTTGAAGGTGATGATGTTTGATGTTGAACTAAGAATTGAGTTCGAAGATGATGATGATGATGTTGAATCTGGTGTGGTAGTGGTTTGATGATGGCTGTTTGGAGCTTCTTTTTTCTTCTTCTTTTGTTTACAACAAAAATCAGGGGCAGTAGGGTCATTTGACTCTTTGTCCCTATTAGATTTCATTTTTTTAACGGAAATCGTGACAAAATGACTAAACGAGATAATTTTAAAAACCAGGGATAAGTTTGACTATTAAGTCAAACTAGAGGGACGAAAATGAATTTTACCCTTATTATATATTATTCAATTTATATATTTGTTTATTGTGTTCCTTTTATTCATTTCACCAATTTCATCTTCTTCTCCCTCTTTCTTTTGATTATTATTTTTTTATAATATTCAACGTATATATTTATTTTATAGTTATAAATAAATACTCTTGACAATCCCTCACTAATTGTATAGAGACACTTATAATATGTCACTAATCCCTTGTTACACATTAGCACCCCCTATACATGGCCCTATCCCTCGTTACACTCCATTAGTTGTTAATGGTCAAAGGAAATAGTTATCATTTCCCAAAAATATTTATTTATATATAAAATTAAAATAAAAACAAGAATTTTTTTTTTTTTTAATTTACAATAAATAAAGAAGTCTGGAAGTCTCCTCAAAAGCTTCCAAATCTAGAAAAAGATTCCAAGATAATCTCTTTTCATATCTTTAATAAACGGTAAGGGGGGAGCTCGCAACTCGGGGAGGCGCAGTCGTTGGACCAAACTAGGGAATCGGTAGTAGGTTTTCTTTCCAAGCTCAATGCGCTGTTCCGGTTGCAGTGGATTGCACAGAAGTTGGATGTTAATAGGTTGACAGTCTTTTGCGGTATCCTTCCTTCGTGATGCAGTATTATTGTCGTGAAGAGTATAAATTCAAGAGCTTTAAATAAGATTTTTTAACATGGCAATAAAATAAAAAAGAAGAAGAATTCGAAAATACACACAACAAACAAGTAACAAAGAAGATATATGTGCAAGTTCTCCATTCAAGATTTAACTCCACCTCAATATAATATATATTATAGATTTTCATTTTTTTTTTTTATACCACTTGTAATGATCGTGAATCTAATCGAACCTGGGACATTTGCCCGATGATTAACCACCATTACAAGAATGGAAATATTTGAATTAATTCTATCTTACTATATCTCGACGAACTAATGATTTTTATCTTAAGATCTTGCTGCTAGCAATTAAGTACATTAATGTTAAAAGAAAATTAAATTCAGTTATATTATTTCCTTAGGAGTGATATATGCTCCTTATTTTTTGTCATGTTTTTTAATGATGAAGTATAAATCCAATAAATATATAAACCTAAACCCCAAAAAAAAAAAAAAACAAAAAATCTTAATCTTCAATAAATCATAATTTTCAATATTAGCTAGTGAACTGTTGTTCATTCAACCTAGACATAAAATTATTTTGTTTCCCAAATAAAATTCTTCTAGAAAGTCTTATATATATTGATCATGCTTAAATTGGATACGTCATACATGTAATTAATCTAGTTCTGCGTGTGCTTATAAAAACAGTGTTTGAGTGAGCACAACAAGAAATAATCAAGTTGATGATGTAGAACCAATACAAGAGAAATGGAATAGATAAAGAACTAGGGTTTGGGAAAAAAGAAAATTAGAGGAAATGAGACTCTGTAGATTGATCATCAGAAGTAAGTGCTGGATCGCGATCTTGGAAAGCAGCAATCAATGCTTGTGATCAACCTGATCTGCAACACATGAATGCAAGTGAGAATTAGTGACTACTTTTGTGTCCCCATTAAATCAACATAACACTCTTGAGCATATTTTTGTCACTACAGATAATTAGATGGTAATTAAAATAAGCAACAGATATATAGATATTAACTCCACTCTCCATTATTACTATTACTGATGAAGAGTACTACCATCTCTGAATGAGTTTGAGGTAGGAACAAGATCATATATTGCAGCAGAATTGGTGAGCAAATCTCCTTTGGCAGACAATAATTTACTTCTGTGTGTGCATGGATCTGCCAAAGGGGATTCGCTCAGCATTCCATTGCAGTTTGTCTGATGAAATGAAATTGCTATGGAGCAAGCAAGCAATGATCAGATATCTAAATGTATAAATTAATGAAGAAGTAGATTGATGTGCCCTCAACTAGACGTACAGGAATTGTTGATTAAATTATACGTTAAAATATTTTATCCCTGCCTTTATATATTCTCTTATCTGTAATGCATCCTCGTACGTAAGAAATCTTAAAAAATAAATATATATATATATATATATATATATTCATTTTGTGTGTGGAACAAGTCCTGATTTTGTAGTTTAGTGTCATATAAACAACATAAAATGTAATGGTTTCGCCATTCATACATGCAACACGCGCGCACAAAAAAGATATGAGATAATTGATATGATTGAAAACTTCCAAAACGGCAGTGGTCCAACATATATGTGGTCCTTGGAAATTAAGGTCAAGATAGCTTAGATGGCTACTTATCCTTTTAAGATGAGAATCGAAACAGGTGTGGTTGCATGTGTTTGCTTTTACAATACAATTATCACAAAGAAAACCTGAAGAAATTAATAGGAGAATTACAGCATATATAGCTAGCACAATATATATATATATATATATATAAGGAAAGATATCCATGGCATACATATATATATATATGTGTGTGTGTGTGTGTTCTCAAAGAAATTCAATTTATTTTATCTATAATAATCTTCTATGCATGAATGTGAAGTTTGTTGGTACATGGAAACTCATGGTACTAGTGTTTTATGTTAGCTTGTGGATGATCATTTTACATTTTTGATCAATATATGTAAATGTCACAAGTGATTGGTTTAATGTTGAGCTTAAATTAAGACCTGGCCTTCATCTGAAACATCACATATACCATTACATGCATATGCTTATAAATATGCCTTGAGATATGAGAAAAAGAAGTTGCACGCATTGGGCATTGCCCTTTTGAAGAGAAGGGGGACCATTAAGGCAACAGAGAAGTGAAGGGCAAGCTCAAGTGGAATGATCCCTAGCATATACCGGTTTAATTTTCATCAAATATTCGAGTTTTATGCCAATCATGCAGCAATAAAAGTGGCATGCAAGTTCTGAGGGTAGAGAAGAATCACAGTGCAAGTCTCCTTTGGCAGAAAATATTAGCACAGATCCTAGCTATATATTGGCTGCCAAAGGAGAATTGCCCTGCCATTCAACACTACCACTATTATTCCGGATTGCCACTACTGTTATGCTTTATTTAATTTCTTCTTTGATATCTTATTAATTGTGTTTCTTTTTTCGATCTTTTTGGATTTACTAGCTGGTGGAGATGACAATGATAACCGAACTGAAGAATTTTAAAGCATGAGTTTCTAAAAAATCTACATTGTAATTAACAAATTTAATTTGTTGTCAAAATCGTTGCATTTTAGATTGGAATTACTCTAATCCAGAAGGAATTCTTTCGAAAACAAGAGGAGCTTCAATATTGATCAGTCTAAATGTACGTAGATACATGTTCTGCTCCATTGGCACTGAAAAGGGATACGTACATGTACTGAATTTCAAAGCTTAATTTCTTCAATATATATAAAACAAGCAAAATTTCTTCAATTAACCTTGTATATGCTTGTTTCTATGAAACTTTCACCATATTGAAACAAAAGAAAACCATGAAAGCTAACATATATGTTAGCAATAGACTACAGTTTCCTGCACAGTCTGCATTGACTTTTTACTCTGATAAATCCAACTGTCCGGCGCCATCAAGTTAATTCCTGCAATCAAGGTTAAAGCGGTTCCAGGTGTTCCAGGTGCAAAATTATTTTATTCTTCTGAATGGTTATTGTCCTTCTAGTTAGCGTGGAGCAAATGTAAGGGACCACCAGCCCTTGAAGGAACTTCTTATGTACTATGATATCTCTGTGCTTGCCTTATCTCGAATAAAAATTTAATTCCTTAGAAATTTCTAGATATAATGAATTCTAGTAAGCAATAGAACATTCTATATGTTTGAAACTGAACTATGCATGCGTCAAATTAAAGCAGGAAATAGTGAATTCAAGTATTTTATTGAATACCTTAAAACTCTCTTTCTTCTTTTTTTTTTTTATTTTTTATTTTTTATTATTATTATTATTTTTTTTTATCAAAACCCTTGTGATGCAACAGAATCTGAACTTGCAGAGTTGTACGCTTCTTACGTACAAACCCCCAAACGTAATTTAGGGTTCATGACTAATTGTCACATTGTAGTACTATGATAATCAATAAACCCGGACATATATAAATTACATTTGGGATTTGCACCTGAGAATTTTTATAGAGTTATTAAACTAAAAGAAGCATATACTAACGTTGGAATTTTGAAAAATGCCGTTCATTGTGTGTTAGAAACCTTATCCATCAAGTTATTATTATTCCATATATATATATATATATATATGATACAGCAATTTAAAACCAGTACTCCTCGTAGAAAAAAAGTTAGCACTTTAATTGATATCTCACAGAAGATTTGATAATATTGACTTGTATGCTGCTTTGCTCTATCTATGAAAATGATATGTAACATAGCTGTAGCGTGGATTATAACTTTGGAATAAAATACTTAATGAAGATTTATGATTGGAATCCAAAAAGATATATAATTAGTTAAATATCAATAACATTCCTTTCAAATTTATTCTGTAATTTCTTCATCCTTACGTCTCTTAACTTTAATTAATAAATCTTATTAGAAAAGGACAGTGTGTAATTTTCACATATAACCTATGTTTGTGGCTTTATTATTTCTGAAATATAGGTGATAATGTGACAGACAGAAAATCTAAATTAAAAAGACATGGAAGACAGAGATAATAGGTTAACGTTGTAATATAATAGATGCTTTAAAAAGGGAGCATGTTCTCGATAATATTGTTATCTTCTACTTGCATATACATATGTTCCTTAATAGTTAATTCTTGGCTGTAATTGACTAATTGTAAAGAGCTGCAACGCGATCTAAAATTTTAATTTCGTAGAATGAAACGTTCGGATGAAATGCAGCGTTTCTCCCAAAACACAACAAGACAAAACTAACAATTTATTTAAAATAGTAAACAAGAAATAAACATAAAAATAGCCAACGACAATATAGCTACTGAAACGACAAGTCTTGCTGCATCTGTATGACAGTATATATATACTAAAAAGTTTCAGGGCCATCGATCATGGCATGGAGCCATGTTGTTCATGCATGTCAGTTTAAAAAGTGGAATTATAAATGGTACAATGCCTTTGTTGTGTGATTGTATGTATGTAGGCTTTCATTCCATTGATTAATTTTTCTATATATATATATGTGTGTGATCATCTCAGCCACAAATAAGAAAATATATAGCTTATCATATTGGTTGGTCTGTGTTTGTGGTAGTTTGCTGGTTAGTGAGGTGTTTTTCTGGTGGATTGGCCTATTTGGGTTCTTGAGTTGTTTTCTGGTTTGTTTTTGTAGGCCTGTTGTTCGCCATTGCATGTTTGGGGACTGTGGGCTCATGCTTTGTTTGTATCTTTTCGGTTTGACCATTTAAGAATAAATTATTCCGTTCAAAAAAAAATCATATTGGGATACATTAATATAATTTGATTGTGGATTATCTTATAAGATCTAATCAAATTGTGTAATCTACTCTTACTTGTTATAAATGGTTATGGGGGTGCATTGTGCAGAAGGGAAGACAAGGAAATGTGGATGAAAATAAATAGACTCAATTAGAATAAATGGAAATGGCAAACTGTGCATTTATATATATGAAATACATACATAAATGTCATTCCGAATTAACCAAAAGAGAAGAACAAATTATCTGTTCTTGAAATTAACTTCATCAGCTAGTCATGGAGAACGGCATAGGATCGAAGCTTCTCGTGATTTATTGGCAGAGATACATCAACTACATGTACTGATGTACCTACTCATCAAACTGTAACTGCAGCAAGCTCCTTATTTGATGTGGTCAAGTGAAAACAAATTAATTAAGGTGCCATAAAAATTATGAGTAGCTTTACATTTCCTATAAATACCCCAAATTTTCTCATCCCAAATGATATAGCAATACTAACTCATAAGTGTCATAAATATCATTCACTCTATATATATATATACATACACATACACATACACATACACATACACATGAAAGTTACAAATGAACTCTTTCACTATAATTTATGGTAGAAATTGATTTGGAGTATTTTTATTTTTATTTTTTGGAATTGTAGCTGTATACTAGCTAGCATTACTCAAATTATTTATATATAAAATAAAAAAGAGTCATATATATACACACACAATAAACATCTGCATTAATAGGATATCAACTGATATATGGAGAAAGAGATTGTTTTGAAATGAGAATGAAAAGTATTAATGCACACTCATGTCAGGTAATGCATGCATATATATAATAAGTTGCAAGTAGTAATGCATATATGTTTTCCTGCAAAACACTGTTACTTAATTAAGATGTGCACTTGCATACACACAAATAATACGTTACATCTGAACCGGCCTGTAAGTCGTATGGAAGTGATAATGCAGAAGAATTGCCGGGCAAATCTCCTTTGGCAGAGAGCACACTAATAAACATTGCATTGTATATATTATGCATGTACGATCTTATAAGTAGTGGCTGCCTGCCAATGGAGACTCTGCCCTGTAATGCAACTGCACTTGATGGTGTGAACATTGTTGCAGAAACATGACCTAGAGAGGCCTCCCATTTATGCCATCCCTTCAACAAGCATATACTTGGCACAATACTTTAAATTCCAGTGCTACTCTTCACTTTATTCGGTCAAAATTTATGGTATCCATTGCATTCCGTACAATATACATCACAAATTATTTAGTGACCAGGAAAAAATATAGTCACTCTATATATCTGAAGTGGAAATTTTGATAAAAAATAAAAAATAAAAAAAATTAAAAAAAATGGTTTAAAGAAAGAATAAAGATGGGGAAGAGGTTGTATACTTATATTGGATGCTTTGATATGGAAGATCCGGAGAATGTTCTGAAAAATCTGTCTCTTTAAATTGATGTGAGGACCAGTCGAGTCGCTATCCCAAAAAGTTGATATGTACATAAATGCAGAGAATCGAGGCTGCTGGCTGTAAATGTGATGAAGGAGAAAAGCCTGAAGATTTTCTTGCAGATTTTTGATTTAAAAATATTATTGTAATTAATAAATATTATTATATTTAATTATTTAATATTTTTAATTAAATTAAACCTAATTTCCTTATTAGATTTGTTTTAGGAGTTTTAGAATTCTTTTTGTTTAGGAATTTAGGAGATATGGAATCCTAGGAGATTCCGGTTGCTATCTTATTTAGGAATATAATTGTAATTAATAAATATTATTATATTTAATTATTTAATATTTTTAATTAAATTAAACCTAATTTCCTTATTAGATTTGTTTTAGGAGTTTTAGAATTCTTTTTGTTTAGGAATTTAGGAGATATGGAATCCTAGGAGATTCGGGTTGCTATCTTGTTTAGGAATATAATTGTAATTAATAAATATTATTATATTTAATTATTTAATATTTTTAATTAAATTAAACCTAATTTCCTTATTAGATTTGTTTTAGGAGTTTTAGAATTCTTTTTGTTTAGGAATTTAGGAGATATGGAATCCTAGGAGATTCGGGTTGCTATCTTGTTTAGGAATATAATTGTAATTAATAAATATTATTATATTTAATTATTTAATATTTTTAATTAAATTAAACCTAATTTCCTTATTAGATTTGTTTTAGGAGTTTTAGAATTCTTTTTGTTTAGGAATTTAGGAGATATCGAATCCTAGGAGATTCGGCTTGCTATCTTGTTTAGGAATTTTAGGAGTTATCGAATGCTAGGAGATTCGGGTTACTTTCATTATTTAAATAGCTTGTATTAGGTTTTTTTCAATTAGACTTGAGGGTGTATTGGATTGAGATTTTAATAGACAATTTTTAGGTGATAGGATTTTATGAATTTTTAGGATTTTAAAGACTGTTATGATTATATGGACTAGACTTTCAGGATTTTGGAATTTTTTTAAAAAGAGTCTCTGAACTTTATTTAGAGACAATTAGGATTATTAATAGACTATTAGGATTATCTAGACTTTATTTAAAGACTTTTTGGAATTTTTTTTTTTTAAAAATATGGGCTCTATAAATTTGCTAGCTAACACATATACCCAAGTTGAGAAACCCAAACTAGGTAGATGGTCTAAGTTGAAAAAACCCAAATAAGATGTACTTTTTTAAAACAAGTATCAACACACAATAAAAATGTACATAAACAAATATCACAATAGTATGAATACTAGCCATCAACACATTCGAAATTCTAAAAAACAAGCACAAATCCATTTTAGAGGTATCATATTGTTTAATATCTCTCAAGCCATCTAATTATTGAATTTTTTTTTTTTTTTGCTAGAACTAGTAATCCTCCCATGGCCTAATATCTCTCTCTCCACATATAGTCAGATATGCTAAGTCTCCATGCATTAGCTTCCTCTCTTTGTTGTTCTTAGGTTTGTAAAACTAGTTCTTCAAGTTCCTCTTCAACAACTGGTGATGGTGATGATGATGATGATGATGCAGATTCTTCTTCAATAGGAAATTCATCAGATCGACATTCTTTACGAAGAAAGTTGTGGAGTGCTACACATGCCAACACTATCTCTACTTGTGTCTTAAATGGAAATGGAGGTTCCGATTTAAAAATGGTGAACAAAGATTTAAAAATGCCAAATATTCTCTAGATCACATTTCTCAACGACTCATGGCGGAGATTGAACAATTCCTTTTCATTTTCAGGATCATTACCATTACCTGCAAAATCTTGGAGATGATACCGTACACCTCGATACAGAGCTAAAAATTGACATCAATTAGCAAATCCACAATCTGCTAAGAAATATTTGCCTAATAACAGATACAATACCGACAGTTATTACCCAAAAATACCACACAATAAAGCATTGGCTATTTAAAATTAAATTATGTTATAGATTAAAAAAACTAGCATTTACATTGGGGGACTTTAAGTCCATTCCTCATTGATAAAGCATCATTTAACAGTTTGGAATCATGAATTGAACCCACCCACCCAGCAAGGACGTATATGAACTCTAAATCAAAGTTACATGCCGCTAATACATTTTAAGATATATTTCCATGACGATCACGAAAGCTGCTATTATCATGTCTCATCATCGTTGCCAAAATATATGCACCATCAATATCTCCGATGTAATCCTAAAATAACATAAAGCATGATGATGGTAATGATTTAGATAGATGAAATACAAGAATAATATAAATGACAATTTATATGGAGATGAAATAGTATAATACTTACCTTGAAATAAGGGAAAAACTTTGTATTGTCCCTTGTTTTAGCTGGCACCACCGGTCCGGGTTTAGTCATCGTATCATTTGACAATGTATTCAAAGCCTTTAACATTTTGTGAAAATTTTCATTGGTTGCAAATTATGATCGGCGAAAATTATTGCGAATAACACAAAAACGATGATTTTGGGCAACAATTTGTAGAAATTGTCCAAGCATTTCTTCAACATAAATAAACCTTATATCTTCCAAGTGTGTTTTTTCTCTAAAGAATGTTGCACAATTTGTGGAACACATCATGGTACATCTTATATACTCTTCGGAATATTGCAGGGTCATCATTCAATGCCCTATGTATATAATTATATCCAAAAGCATTGTTGATTCGTCGCGGGTTTAGTGGACGTTCAATTTGTCTACTAGCCTCGAAAACTTTAAGCTCATTCACCACATGTATTACTGTTTGAACTGTCAACACCAAAATCTTGATGGCTTCACAAAACTCATCTATTTTAGTATCTTCTTCTTCGCTCAATTCATCATCATTCATTTCTTCATCCTCTAAATCATTACCTCTATACATCCTGTACAAAAGAAAAATGGGATCCATTGTATCAAAACAAGATCTAGTTAAACTAATAAATTATATAAAATTCTAAAAAACATTAATATTAGCAAAAATATAAGGGAAAAAAATTGTCAAAGCAGACCGAGGACTTACACCTGTTAATACAATATAATAAAATGCTAAAAAAGTATAAACATAAAAAGAAAACAGCCTTAGCATGAATGAGTATAAAAGTATCACAAAAAGAAGAGAAATTATAATAACTTTTTTTATTATATCAAAAACGAAAGGAAACTATATATTCCACATGGTACTTTTCAATTATAAAATCATATATTTGAACCAAAACCAAACTTAAAAAAATTCAAATTAACTGAAACAAACTTTCAAAAAACATTATGCTGCCAACTTCAAGTTGAAGAGTATCTAAGCTGATCGTTCTTCTAGTGTTATCTTAAAAAACATGTCCTTCTTTGTTTTAGTGTTAAGCAACTCGACAACCTTGAAACTAGTAGTGTCGTCCAAATCTGGTATATCCTTTAGAGCATCCCATATTGTAGTCTCTTTCTCAATCTCTCAATCTCTCTCTCTCTCTCTCTTTTCTCCATCGGATTGTAGATCCTTTCGAAGTTGGTAGAAATTGAATCAATGCCTATACATAGATTATCTAGAACCCTTGAACTCCCTTAATACTCAGATCTATTTCACTTTCTTTGGCCTGTATTTTCTTTGTTAAACATTGAGCCTAAAAGGGCCTCAAATGGAGAAGAAGGTTGTAGGGGTAATGAAGGTTGAAAGGACTCGTCAAATGTAATATTTGGTGGTGCTATGAAAGCATTGTTGGCAACATCATATAAAAACTTTACATCCCAGAAATTGTATTTTCTTCATTCCCTAATATACTTGCATCAGTATCATCAGCACCTAATGCCATTGAGTCATTCCCAATAGCAGTTCCAACCCCAACAACAGGTTGCAAGTCATTATAATCAACACTACATTCTGTTTGAAGTTTCTTGTGGCTTTGGTGGGACTAGAAAAGAAAACATAAATCTTGTTAATATATCAACCATACATACAATGTTTTTTTTTTTTTTATTTTTTTTATTTTTTTTATTTTTTTTTTAACGCAAGTATTATTCCAAGGCCAGAAAGCCAAACAAACAACACATAAGGCAAGACACCCCAACCCTACCGGCATCAAAAACCTGCAACAAGGCCATCCAACACAACATACCATGTCACTGGTGTTTGAAAAGGCAACCCACAAGGAAGCAGCACATACAAGAAACAGAACCAAACTTGGCCAACGAATTAGTAACCGTAGTAGAGGCACTGGAATTGAAAATTACCCGTGCTTGATCCAAAAGGCAAAGGTTATGGCGAATATCAAACACCCTCTGGACATGGTTAGAGCTATCAAAACCATCCCTATTTATCCAAGAAGCAACTTCCTTTGAATCAGTAATAAAGGTAATATCTTTGTCGGCAACACCCGGATTCGAGACACAATGGTCAATAGCCTTAGTAGTTGTAATGACTTTAGCTGTAACAACATCTCGGGCACCCACATTATTAGAGAAGAGACAAAGGATTCTGCTATCATGGTCTCTAAGAACTCCTCCAATACCTATCTGACCATTATAAAATGTTATAGTAACTGCATGGTGCAAAAATTATTGAAAATCATGAACTAAGCTCACCTTCAAGTATTCTTCCCATACTTCATCACTAGCCGTGACTTTCATTCCAATTGGGTCCCAACCAAAACCAAAATTGCTACGCATCAATTCATTAATCTTGTTATATTGATTCTTGAACCATTTCATTTGGCTTAGGTAATTGCTATATGTTTTTGGAAACCTAATTTTCATATTAAGACGAGGAAGTATGAAGTTTTCTACATTCAGTTTACTTAAACATCCATTTGTATCACGCAAACCATTTTTCATAGCTTCATCCAACAACCCCAATAGCATGTTGCTATTATCCATGGTCCACTGTTGATAGGTATCAGCTTTTCCCTTTCCTTTGCTATTTCCATTTTGTGAATTCCCCATTTCCATCTCAACTAGTACTACAATAAACAAAATCGAAAAAGTTTTCTAGGCAACCCATGTAAGTCTAAAGTTAAGTAGTAACAGGGGACAAAACTAACAGGGGATAATGAATCACATAAAATGATAATGTCACTGCTCAAGCACAATGTCACTTGATAAATGATAATGTCGTTGGCTTACTATGGTGTCACGTTTTGTTAAACCATATAATATTTAATATTTTAGTTTTAAATTAGCCAATTTGTTAACTGTCTTTTTCTTGTAATATAGTGGCACGTGTACAAGATACAACAACAAATTTCTTCACACTATTCTTTGGTAATTGTATATATAAAAATTTGCTTTGTTCATGCTCATTATGCTGAGCATTTCTCTCTCTTCTCCTTAGATTTATGTTCTCTTAAATTTGAATTTTAATAACTTAAAAACCTAGAAAACCTAATTTGGTATCGAAGCCACAAAGCTCCCTTCTCACCAAATTTGGTATTCTTCTTAGTTGGTATACTGTAATTGATGTTTTATATTAATGGATTTTATGAATTTCAAAAAAGTAATAATAATTAAAAACAATAATTCAATTCGGTATGAATAAAACAATAATTAAAAGAACACATGAAATAGTTATTACTTATAAAAAGCAAACTTCATGGAGTTTCAAAGCATGTGAACTGATATGATAAGTTCAATTCGGTGTGAGTTTTTTTTTTTTTTTTTTTTTTTTTTTTTTTAATTTTTTATTTTTAAAGCACATAATCTTGAGCACATTACAATTCTGTGGAATTTGGTCTATTTTGGTGTGAGTTTTTAATATCAACATGGTTTTTTTTTTTTTTTTTTTTTTTTTTTTTTTTTTTTGAAAAGCACATATTCATATAATAAAAAAGTTATTATTATTACTCTTCTTTTTATGATTACTAGTTTTTAGGGCACATGCAAGGCATGTGCTTAAATTAATATTTTACAAATATACATATCCTTGAAAAATAAGAGATGTTAATATAACACGGTATAGTAATGATTATTTAAATCTTTAATAACCGATACCAATATCTTCCTTATCAGATGTATCCACCGCTTGCAGTGAAATCCCTCTTTTATTATATATATATATATATATATATATATATATTCTTTCTTTCACTTCACAAACCTCACATGTATATATATTCAATGACTAACTCGATAAATTAAATTTATACCTCTATAATATTTCTTATTCTTTTTCCAGTTATTAAATGTATAGAATATTATATTTTCATCCCCAATCTCATTTTACAGCATAAATTAATTATCAATCCACATACTTATTAATTTGGGTCCAATCCATATCGTTATAGGTCACTATTACTAAGACATTTATATTAAGTTAAAATCTTACTAAAACCTATCTATTAAGTAATTATATAAACTTTAAGGGTTTTATGACTTTCCTAAAAAAAAAGATGCTATAACTAAAATCTTACTAAAAGCTATATATTAAGTAATTATATAAACTTTAAGGGTTTTATTTGTAATTGTACTTTAAAAGAAATTCTATATACTGGTTTTTATGATTATATTGTAAAAGTTATCAACTCGAGATGAAACTATATTGTAACTGATATTAATAGGCAGAGAACAGCACATGGAGCAAACAAAAGCAAGGCAAACGCCCCACAACAACAAAAAGCAAAACAAAAGCAAAGGCACGACAACACACAGGAACACATGAACTAGTTACTATGGTTGTGAGCAATTCGGTGGAATAATAGGCAGTGCAAGATAAATTACGATAACTAGGCAATGCAAGATACAGTATAATCATTACCTGAATCTGGTCTGTTGTTAGGGTTTCTTCACGACCTTGTTGCTATTTTCTGAAAAGTCTTGAGCAAGAGTGAAAAGTATGATGGGAGAGGGCAAGAAAATTTTGGGGTCTAACTATTTATATTTATCACTAAAAAGTCTAAAAAATATATTTTGTCATGAAATCCTACAAATCTTGATCGAAAGCCAATACCACCAGACAATTTGTTGTCTTTTGAAAGTCTGGATCCAATACCACAAGATATTATGAACTTTTAAAAAAATGTCTTGAAAGTCTGGATCAAATACCACAAAATATTATAGATTTTTAAATAAATCTTGAAAGTCTGAATCCAATACCATAAGATATTATGGACTTTAAAAAAAAAAATCTTAAAAGTCCTAATCGAATATCACAAGACTTATCTAACTTATTAAAAAGTCTCAATCCAATACCACCAAACTTTTACTTCCCAAAATTGTCTAATAAAATCACAAGCCAATACACCCCCCTAATGAATAAAAATTGTTTTTAGAGAGAGTATCTCTTATTATCCAAATTTCGGTATTATTGTGAAGATCAACGAATTTTGATGCCTGTTGCGCAGATCAACAAAGTAATATAAGGTTTTGCTTCCGGTATTTGTGTGTGAATCAAGGGATTCGAAATTGTTATCCCCTGTTTGTCGATTTTTGTCTGCGTGAATTGGTTATCCCTTCTCTGTATCGACTTTTGCTTGCGTGATTTTTCCACTACATCAATATGCAAATGGGTTGATGATATATTCTTGTTTTATTCACGCCACATGACCAATTACAGCTTATTATTCTTTTCTTTGCTTCTTTAAGTTTTAGGCAGTGCATGCATAAATGTGAGCATGACAAATGATCATTTTTAACCAATATTGTACTAATGGGGCTAATTAAATATCTTCATGAAATCAGAATTAATAATCAAGAAAAATATTAATTTGTACCCAATTAATTTATGTGTATATGCATGGAAATACCAAAGTAATACTGAGTTTAAAAGACCTCGCATTGTATCTGAAACATCACATATGCTTGTAAATATGCCTTGAGATATGAGAAAAGGAAGTTGCACATTGGACATCTTTTTAAGAGAAGGGGGACCATGAGTGAAGGGCAAGTTCAAGTGGAATGATCCCTAGCATATACCGGTTTAATTTTCATCAAATATTCGGGTTTTATGCGAATAATGCAGCAATAAAAGTGGCAATGGAAGTTCTGGCTACAGTAAGTGAGAGCAAGCAAGTTCTGAGGGTAGAGAAGAATCACAGTGCAAGTCTCCTTTGGCAGAAAATATTAGCACAGTTGCTAGCTATTGGCTGCCAAAGGAGAATTGCCCTGCCATTCAACACTACCACTATTATTCTGGAGTGCCACTACTGTTATGCATTTTTTAATTTCTTCTTTGATATCTCAATTGTGTTTCTTTTTTTGATCTTTTCGGATTTACTAGCAGGCGACAGAGGTAGAGATGACGATTAATGATAAGCGAATTGAAGAATTTTAAAGCATGAGTTTCTAAATATCTACATTGTAACAAATTTTGTTCGTAGGCGCATTTTAGAATATTGGAATTACACTAATACAGAAAGAATTCTTTCGAAAACAAGATCAGGAGCTTCATTGATCAGTCTAAATGTAAATACATGTTCTGCTCCATATTCATTGAAAAGGGATGATCACTATAAGTACTGTATATGTACTCAATTTCAAGCTTAATTTCTATCAATATATACAAATCAAGCAAATTTTCATCAATTAACCTAGAGTATATGCTTGTTTTTATGAACCTTCCACCAGAGTGAAACCAAAGAAAACCCTGAATGCAAACTTTTATGTTAGCAATACTAAAGTTGCCTGCATTGGCTTTTACTCTGATAAACCCAACTGTCCGGCGCCATCAAGTTAATTCCTGATATCAAGGTTACCGCGGTTCTAGTTGTTACATGCTAAAGGCATGAGGATATGAAAAGGTGCAAAAGCATTTTATTCTTCTGAATGATTGTCCTTCTAGCTAGCGTGGAACAAACGTAAGGGACCACCAGCCCTTGAAGGAGCTTCTTGTGTACTATTATGATCTCTGTGCTTGCCTTATCTTGAATGAAAATCTCATTCCTCAGAAATTTCTAGATATAAAAACTGAATATCTGAATTATGTATGAGTCAAATTAAAGAAGGAAATCACTAATTCAAGTATTTTATCGAAAACCTTAAAATTCTTTTTTTTATTTTTTATTTTTTTATCAAATCAAAAACCTTGTGATGCAAGTATGCAATAGAATCGGAAGTCGCAGAGTTGGACACTTCTCATGTGCAAACCCCCTAACATAATTGAGGGTTCGTGAATAATTTTCACAATGTAGTACTATGACAATTAGTAAACCCGGACATAAATTGCATCTAGGGTTTGCACCTGAGAATTCTAATTTACAGATTTATTAACCTAAAAGAAGCATATAAGTACAATGGAATTTTTTTTTTTTTAAAAAAAAGCCATTCATTGTGTGCTAGAAGGCTTCCATCAAGTTATTATTATTCCATAAATGATACATCAATTTAAAACCAGTACTGCTCTAAGAAAAGGTTACCACTTTAATTGATATCTCACAGAAGATTTGGTAATATTAATATGAAGTGAAATGGTTAAGACGAAATTAGATTTTAAAGGTTAGTGACTTGTATGCTGGTTCGCTCTATCTATGACAATAACATAGATACGTTGTAGCGTGGAGTATAACTTTGGAATAAAATACTTACTGGAGATTTATGCTTGGAATCAAAAAAGATATTTAATTAGTCAAATATCAATATAACATCATCCCTTTCAAATATTATAATTTTGTGTCTCTTTCCTCGAGTTTTGATTCGGTTTAGTTCTGTTTTGGTGCTGCTCTTTCGTCCTGTTTCTGGCCTCCCTGTTGTGATGTGTTCGGGTTTTTGGGTGTTCTGCTTTGTTCTTGCTTTGCTTTGGTTGTCTCTTTCTCTGCGTTTTACTTTTGCTCTTGTTTTTGCTGCTGTTTTCAAAGTGCAGCGACAGGGTTTCAGAGGGTGTTCTGTCCTTGTCGCAGCCCTTTGTTTCCTGGCTGTTTTGGGGGCTTTTGTTCCCTGTGTGTTATTTTGTGCCTTTCAAAAAAAAAAAACTTCACAAAATCTTATTAGAAAGGGACAGTATGCAATTTAATTTTCACATATAGCATCTGTTTGAGGCTTCATTTTGCTGAAACATAGTTGATAACGTGACAGATAAAAAATCTAAAAAGACATGGAAAAAAAAAAAAAGAGATAATAATTAGGTTGTAATAGATGCTTAAAAAGGGAAGATTCGGGAGCATGTTCTCTACAATATTGTAACCTTCTACATGCTGATATGTTCCTTAATAGTTAATTCTTGGCTGTAAATAGCTGCAACACGATCTGAAATTTGATTTTTCGTAGATTTCAAGCAGTATTGAGATATGGGATATATTTTTTCTAGTACCATTAATTATTCCTGGTACACAGAAAATTACTTGCATATATCTATGAATGCTTGCATGTGTCTATGTGACTATGCAGAGGTTTGCCTTGTAATGCATCTGTATATAGCTAAAAAGTTTCAGAGCGATCAATCATGGCATCTGAAATTTGATTTTTCGTAGATTTCAAGCAGTATTGAGATATGGGATATATTTTTTCTAGTACCATTAATTATTCCTGGTACACAGAAAATTACTTGCATATATCTATGAATGCTTGCATGTGTCTATGTGACTATGCAGAGGTTTGCCTTGTAATGCATCTGTATATAGCTAAAAAGTTTCAGAGCGATCAATCATGGCATGGAGCCATGTTATTCATGTCAGTTTAAAAGATGGAAATATAAATGGTACAATGCCTTTGTTGTGTGATTGTATATATGTAGGCTTTCCATTGATTAATTTTTCTATATTTATATGATCATCTCAGCCACAAACAACAATATAGCTAATCATATGATTAGGATACATAATAATTTGATTGTGGATTCTCTTTTAATCAAATTGTGTAATCTACTCTGAGTTTTTATAAATGGTTATGGGTGCATTGTGCAGAAGGGAAGACAAGAAAATAAATTAAGATGCTCAATTAGAATAAATGGAAATGGCAAACTGTGCATTTATATATATGAAATACATACATTATACATAAATGCCATTCCAAACCAAAAGAGGAAGAACAAATGATCTGTTTCTTGAAATTAACTTCATAAACTAGTCATGAAGAGAACGCCAAAGGATTGAAGTTTCTCGTGATTTATTGACAGAGATTAACTGCATGTACTCATCAAACTGTAACCACAGCAAGCTCCTTATTAAATGTGATCAAGAGAAAACAAAGGTGCATTAAAAATTATGAGTAACATCACATTAATTTCTTAAAAATACCCCAAATTTTATCATCCCTAATGAATTAATGATATAACAATACTAACTCATAAGTATCATATATATCATTTATCATTTATGGTACTTATGAAATTAATTTGGAGTATTTTGTAGGATTTGTAGTGTACTAGCTATAGCATTAATACTAAAAAAAAACTAGATATTGAATAAAAAAGAGTCGTATATGTATACAATAAACATTGCATTAAGAGATTATCAACTGATAGATATGGAGTAAGATATTGTTTTGAAATGAGAATGAAAAGTATTGATGTATGCATACTCATGTCGGGTAATGCATGCACATATATAACAAGTTGCAAGTAGTAATGCGTGCAAATGCATGATTTTCCCAGCAAAACACTGTTACTCTAACACGTGCATTATCTGCATACACAAATAATATGTACTTAATTTAGATTGATGAATCTTCTGATGTCTGAATTGATCTGAACCGACCTGTATGTCGTATGGAAATGATAATGCAGAAGAATTGCCGGGCAAATCTCCTTTGGCAGAGAGCACACACTAATGAACATTGCATTGTATTACTATTATGCATGTACAATCTTATAAGTAGTGGCCACCTGCCAATGGAGACTCTGCCCTGTAATGCAACTGCACTTGATGGTGTGAACATTGTTGCAGAAACATGACCTAGAGAGGCCTCCTATTTATGCCATCCTTCAACAAGCATATACTTGGCACAATACTTTAAATTCTGGTGCTACTCTTCACTTTATTCGGTCAATATATATGATATCCATTACATCCGTACAATATACATCACAAATTAGTGACTAGGAATAAATATATTCACTCAATATCTGATATGGAAATTTTGATAGGAAAAAAAAAAAGAAAAGTTTTAAAGATCGAATAAAAGATGGAGAAGGGGGTTGTATTGGATGCTTTGATATGGAAGATCCGGAGAATGTTCTGAAAAAATCTCTCTCTTTAAATTGATGTGATCAGGACCAGTCGAGTCGCCAATCGGGCCCAAAAAGCTTGTACATAAATGCAGAAAATCGAGGCTGCCGGCTGCATATGCAAATGGGTTGATGATATATTCTTGTTTTATACTTTTATTCACGCCACATGATCAATTACTGCTTATTATTCTTTTCTTTGCTTCTTTTAGTTTTAGGCAGCGCTTGCATATCAATTGGCTCTTCACACATACGAGTAGACGCTTTAGGTACTGTCATGCTCAAGCAAACCAGGTGTACAGCTTAGTGGTGTGACATGTACAATTATACATTTGGAAAAGTGAGAACAAATTCAATCTCAAGTCTCAAGATCAAACATTGAAGTTTGATGATTAAGGGTTTTTTTTTTTTTTTTTTTTTTTTTTGTTGTTGGATCCATTTGGAAATATTGTGAAAATGTGTCGATTGCCTGTGGAGTCTAAAAAAGAGTTTAAAAAAAATGATATTAAATTTTCTTACATTATGGATGAGGAAAATGTGGTTTGGAGTGTGTTTTAGTCCTCTGTTTTTGTTTTTTCTGTAATGCTGTTTTGGTTTCCTCTGTTTGGTTGGGGTCTGGGGTGTGTTGTTTTGTGTGGCTCCTGTTTCGGTTGTTGTGTTGGTTGCCTTGTTGCTTTCAAATGCTTTGTTTGGCTTTGGTTGAATAAATATTAATAATAATATTAATATAATAATAATCTTACCAAAAATAATAATAATAAAAATATTACTCGAGGTGGAGAGATCATATTTTTTTATATATATTATATGTGGTGACTCGGTGAGTCCACTCGAAATTGAAATGTTGTCATGTTGAAGGAGCGTCTTTCACCACCAAACTGCACACATTGTGCGGTGATGGAGAATTGGAGAGACCGCAATCGGAGATGGAAAGATATCACAAATCTAAAAGATAAAGATCGAGAAATGGAAGGCCCAAGTTTGTTTTCTGGGCTGGATGACGATACAAATAGATATAAACTCAAGTCCAACAATATAAAATGATCCAACAAAAAAACTGAAAACTCATATTAACCTGAAATGTCATTTTATATAACATTAATTCTATAAATGTCATTTTATACTAAAAACTTTCATTTATTTGAAAATCAGGTCAAATAATAAATAAGGATATTGTTTAAATTATATGTTTTGTTGTTACATCGATTTTAAAAGATACAGTGTTTATTGACAAAATTATATATATATATATATAATTCAAAGAATCAGAATTCAAAGTTAAATTTCAAGGAGGTTTGGAACTTGGAGGATGAAGTCGCAAAGGTTCTGGAAAAAGGTTTGGCTCTCGGTCTCAACTTCAATGGGAGAAAGAATTAGAAGTTGTTAGACATTATCGCTAAGAGGGACAGTGTGAACAATAATAGGCTCTGAGATTTTGTGAGAAGGTTGGTGCTCAAAAACAAGGTTATAGGGTGATGAGTTTTCCTAGTTTTTTGTGTCGTTGTGGTGCTAGGATCAGCTTTTGTTTTAGTACTTGTGTTCCAGCTTACGCTTTATAAGGGGTTGGCATTTTGTTTTGTGAGGTTTTTGGGTTGCTTGCTACAGTTTTGTGTGGTGTTTGGCTGCTGTTTCTACATGCTTTTGTTGGGTGTTTTTTTTGTGCCTTTGCTAGCTTTTATCTTTGTTGTGTGGTGTGGCTTTTGTGCCATGGACCTTACTTGGTCTTTTTAATAAACTCTTGTCGTTCAAATATATATACTAGTACATAAATTTGAGGCTTTTTTGAAAGATGGAGAATTCGAACCCATAACTTTATGGTGCATGTGTGAAAGGTTTACCACCGAATCAGTTTCGTCTCGTCCAAACAGTGAATATTATATATTGATTTATTGTGCCACATGCACTATCCGAAATAGCTTGAATGACGTTTCTTCTTCTATTTTTTATAATAATATTTTCTCTCATAGCTAGATTTTGTTATCATTCTTTTCAATACCTTTCTTCCATCAATTACAAAATTATCCTAACTTGGTCTCCAAACTACTTAGAATTTGCTTTAAAATTTGTCATTACTACTAATTTAATTTGTATCACCTACAGGAACCTAACTCAAGATGACTAGTACACCTGAGTATAGAAATTTATTTTGGATTAATTTCGTTAATATGTGACCTTAAAGTCCTATATATATATATATATATATATTTGAACTATTACAAATTTACAATTTGGGGTTTTGGATTAAATTCTCTCCGGATCCTCATCTTGTTTTTCAGTTGGATTTTTCTAAATATAAAATTAAACATTATTTAGTCAAGGTTTGATATTTATTTTTATTTTTATCTCTAATGTAGATAATTGTTTCATTCGAGCTCCATTTCTCTTTATATATAACCAAACCAAACCTTTCAAAATATCATATCAGGATAGCATTCAAATTCAGGGAAAATGAACCTTATTTATTTATTTATTTTGTTAACTAATTCACAAACCTTATTGATGTGACTATCATATTAAACTCAAAGATATTAAAAGTGAATAAAAAACTCATATTTATTCTTACACCAGTGAACAAGTGAAGAGGACACACAATTATAGGTACAATTGCATTGCACCGGAAGAAAATATTGCTCTATACGTGGAATTAAACTATATTGCTGTACCATTACGAATTACGAAACAATCAATTTTTGTTCATCTATCCGAAGTTGATTTGCTTAATCTTGGCAATAACCGTGGAAGATTCGCACATCCCAACAGGT
The DNA here is from genome assembly GCA_035582765.1 of Acer negundo. NCBI lineage: Eukaryota > Viridiplantae > Streptophyta > Magnoliopsida > Sapindales > Sapindaceae > Acer > Acer negundo. The sequence goes on along the minus strand of CM069232.1, from coordinate 17,841,110 downwards.
AACTTGATATTCAATCCACTAATAATAATTGGTTACGTATGAGCTCTTGCAATGGTTTCATATAGAAAATACCAACCACTGCTTAGAAAGATAATTTCAAATTCTACAGAAACCTGCTTCTTCGTCTTAATTAGCCAAGCAAGTTCGACTCCCACCACAATTATTATAATGCCCGGCAACCTCTATCATATGTTGTGATAATAGTTATTCAGACCACACTTGTAATGTTTGATTTAAACGGATATTGACAGACCCCATAACATGGTCACGGTATCACTCTAAAAAAAATAAAGAAGATTACATAACCAATATGATTTCCCTACCGAGCTGATAGTCTGATACAAGATTATAGCTATAGATATAGTATATTTTACATTATTGCAGACATTTTGTGTTATATAATACAAACAACGATTGAATTGCAGGACAAATTTCCTTTGGCAGTGCACGCACTCGAGAACAAAACACAATGCCTTTTACGCGAGTGTAGCCTGAAAACATTATCTATACAAAGCTAGCTATAAGCAGCTCTGAACATGCCCACAGTCTGCTGTATGTCTCTCAACAAGCATATCCATGGAACAATGCCTTTCTTTTCAGGTAATTAGGTCTTTCCCTACCTATCTAGCTAGCTTTATTCCCTTCCCTTTCTTTGAGAAATTCCTCCTCCCCAAATCCCAATTTCATACTCATAGCCATATCTAGCTGGATGCATTTTCATGGAATTGTTGTGTTTTAGCACTTAAAAGAATGTGATATGAATAACAATTATTATTGCTTATATGTTGGTAACACAAGCAATATTTATATATTTTTAGCATAAGTGGCACCTTTCCTTCAATTTTAATGGTGGGGGTTTGAGTAGTATATGTATCAATATACGTATTTTACAAGTATGTGTATAGAGTTTTCTCACCGGTGTTATGGGGATAACCGGATAGATATTCGAACCACACATATAGTGTTTGATCTCGACAAGTCCCAATACCCGTTCAATGTCAAGATTTATTATAATAGTTATTGTAATACTTCAAAATAAATAAATAAACATATATATATATATATATATATTACATTACATTACCTATCTGGGCAGGTCTGAATCCTATTACCTAGCAAAAATAATTAATAGAGAAACTGAAGCTAGTGATTTGTGCACTAGAGAGTTAAAGAACCAATTAATTTAAATTGACTAAATATAATTAAGGTCTCTGAAACATTTATCAAGTCATTTCACTTTATTAATTTGCTTCATTTATTCTCACCAACACAACAGGAAGCAATTTCTCAATTTTGGTTGCTATAATATTAGTTGCAATACAATACAGGGATTGTACAAAATTTTGGACAAATGCAGCATTATTCTTTGAAGTATTTTATGTTAATAATGCTGAAGTATTTCATGTAAGATGAGTACTTGCTTAACTAACTTAATATTAATAATATAATCCAGGCTCATTTGAGATTAGCCGATGTAGCCTCTCCACTAAATATGAAATTGTTATATTTAAATCCTCAATCTAGTCCTGATTCTCTACCATAGATTATTTTACAATATACTCGTGTATAAATTAATGTGCCCAGTTAACTTCAAACTCAAATCTCCAAAAAATATATATCTTAGTTAATTTGGGGAATTTATGTGCGCAAAAACAACAAAATAATAAATCCAACCAAACTTATTATGACATGATTTTGATTAAAATAAATATATAAAAAAAATCAAACTTTTTTACATCAGAAAGCTGTGTGCCTATAACAGGCAGCAGTGAGAATTAGCTCATGTGACTCCTGATTCCATGGACGAAGAGATAAAAGGCAAATAGCCACAACAGGTAGACAAGAACTTGATAGAAAGATGAGCCCTCCCGGCCTTTCCCATTTGAGAGAGAGATGTCAAGCACAAGTAGACAAAGGAAACAGATGGAAAGATGCATGTGCTTTTAACATTGAAATTAATATCACAAAATAAGGAGACACTGTCACTAAAGGGGAGCCCTAAATGCCCCTCTAGAGGGAGAGAGAGAGAGGGGGGTAGTAGTAAAATGTAGACATAACAAAACAAAAAGAAGATTATTAACAAGAGTGATTTAAGGAGGTTTGCAAGTACTAAAATCCAAATTGTGCATGCCCCCTTTTTGCCTTTTTGTGTTTGTGGGGGCATCTAATTTATTTGCATGCCTGTGACTGTGAAGATTGAAGATGACAAATTTTATATACAAAGTCTTGTCAAGAATCATGATATACACTGATACACATCCAAGTTGGGTGCTGTATCCTTGGCCTCTTATAGCTGAAGGAAATTATCAATCAACAATATCCACTGTTTATTGTTAGTAACTACCTGATCTTCACATATAAGATCAACATGCTTGCTACGTGGATTAGTCTAGACATACAGACAATAAATTGAAATAATTACATGGGGGACTCAAACGTAAGGATGGGCATTTCCCTTATGAGACCCCACCCCCATTTCCCCATTTCCTAAATGGGGTGGGTGGGGGCTTAATTTCCCCATTTCCTTTAAATATATATATATATATATATATTAATTTTATGTTTTTTATTTAAATTTACCTCTATCTCACTGCCACCACTAACTCACTAACCTAGCTATTGACCCATCTATTTTACTATAAGTATTTATATTAATTTTGGATTAAATTAAACCAATTAAATATTTTAGATTGGATATTTCGATTATTTATTGGATTGGATATTGAAATGAAGTGAACGAAAGATTGAGATGACCGAATTCCAAGTTCCAAATTCTAAATTTCAGATTTTGGATTGGAAAATATTGAGATTAGAAATTGAGGAAATGGGAGACGGGGTGGGGTGGGGTGGGGGAATTCCCCCCAAAACACTCCCATCACCACTTCCCCAAATGAGGTTTGGGGGTGGGAGTGAGGGGACTCTCCCCCGCCAATGGGCCCCCACGCCCATCCCTACTCAAACTCAGAACTCGTGTAACAGTTAGATTCAGATACCATGTTAGTAACTATTAAATCTAAAAAATTTAAACTAATTATAAGAAAGAGTCCAACATTAATGGTATTTAAGTACTATAACACTTATCCATAATAGATTCAATTATTATTTTGATCATCATCTAGTTTATTTTTATATTATCTGAGAATCCCATTCTTAGATGAACCTAGAGAATTGAATGAATAACAAGAATACATATGGATTGACATACTGGACATAAAGTACAAAAACAAAAGCACTTGATATTCTTAGGACAAGAAAACTTTTGAATTTGAAAGCAAGTTCATGAGAGTACTGATGAAGGTGAAACATTTTCACCTGGAAAAAAAAAAAAAAATTAAAAGAGTTGTCTGATGGGGGTTGATTTTGAATATTATATAAAACAATAAAATAAAATAAAAAAACCGACAACAGAAGTGGAAAGAACGATAAAGAATAATACAGAAGAGATAGTGTCAGAGCATGTGATGAGCTATATATAAATCCAGTAAACTGTAAACGTACCAGCACCAGCAAAGATGTAATGCATGCTTTACTGGGAGACAAAGCTGAAGAGCCAAATTAACCAGCAGAGGCCCGTGAAGTCTCTCTGCTTTATTAATGCTTTCATGCATATATGTAGTGCATGTACGAATCACGAATCACGAATATGTGTCTCGACTCACTGACTCAATCACGTACTATAGTACTACTGCCTCTTCTCTCAATCAGACACCACGCCCATGACTAGCTTCTCTTCACACTCTTATCAATTTAATTCGATTCCCACATCCCTTCCCATGCAAATATATATCACTTAATTATATATGACAAATTCTCTCTCTGCATTTTGTCCTGTAGCGTCTCTTGTCTCTTTTTTTTCCTTCCATATTACTCTTTCACTATTCTATTTTTACTATATATCTATTATTTATAATTAATAATAACAGTTCGATGTGGATATATATATATACAGTATAACAAAAACAATATGTTTTAACCGTTCAATGTAATTCAGTGGTAAAAGCTCTCATTCAGTTTAACAATATCCCAATAGTTCGAGACTTCGTTATCATATCAAAAGAAAGAACACTGATAATTTCACTATAGAGTTGGTGGTAGAGCATGAAATTTGTTCTGAAAAAATTAGATATATACATAAATTAATTTAGTGAATAATATATTGAAAAAACTTGTATGATTGGCTAAGCAATATAGCCTTCTCTTTTCATTGTTTCTTTTGTTTTTTAATTCTCTCATTTAAGTTTCCAATATCATATAAGACAAGCACAAAAGGTAGATTGGTAAATTAAGATCCCAAGGCATGTCTAGTACTCGACACTCATCTATTTTCCCATGCTATAAAAGCCCGACCACATTATCATATCAAATCTCACTCACCACTTGAAACACTACTAGAATTAAAAAAATAAATAAATGAAGAAGATGGTGTCAAGTAGCCTACAAAGGAGGATAGCATTGCGCAGGAAGGTTCACATTCTAAGAACACTCACCAACTCCAAATCTGTAATTATCTAATTTCTCCTCTTAATTACTTATATACTTTCTTTATATAGTTTTGCATTAATAACAAGCTAATTGAGTCTGTCTCTCTTGTTGTTGTTTGTTGTTATTATGAAATTAAGGTGAAAAAGAGCTCCATCATTATTGATAGTCTTTTCCACATTTACAAGTTGAAACTCAAGTTGGAAGCAATCAAAAGAGAGTACGCAAACCTCATGGAAATCAAAAGACAATACATTTACTTAATGGAACACATTCAAGTGCCTGAGGTCAGTTCTCATCTCTCTCTCTCTCTCTCTCTCTAGCTACTTATTCATATTTGTAATTTATTGTACTTTCTAAGCTTTATGTGTGTGTTTTATTAACAGGAAGTGAAAGTGGAGAAGATTGGGGAGACATTTTTAGTGAAGGTGATATGCAAAAAGGGAGACGAGAACAAGCTGGTTTCCATTTTGGAAGTGTTTGATGAAATGGGTGTCAATGTTGTACAAGCTAGTGTTTCATGCAACTATTACTTTTCCATGGAAGCAATTGTTGCTCCACAGAACCCTGCAGAGGCCATGGATGTCAGACAAGTCATTCAACTTATTAGTAAGGCCATTGACAAATAAGGTTGACAAAGGAGCAGCTTGCAGGGCCTTAAATATCATGTACTTTTCTGCTTTCATTTCTAAAGGCCAAAAGAAAGACAAAATTAAACTAGAAATGAGATGGAGTTTAGCAATTTCATATGGTTATTTTATATAACATTTTCTATTAACAATATATTATATATAGGAGTTATTATGTACGGGATTTCATTTCGTTTTATGTTGGGATTCCAGTTTTGTAAGGTTACTGAGTTCACTTTATAACATTAGAGAACTGAATCCCTATATCCCACACTTATAATCTATTCTATAAATATTATATATATATATATATATATATATATATAACAATAATTTGGGATTTTGGAGGGGAGGGATAAACCATTGAATCAATCTCATATTGTCTTAAAATCTATTTTATATACGGGGATACAGATACGGCACGATACTAGGATACAGTAAATCTTCAAAAACTAGGATACGGATACAGCAGGATACGACAATTAAAATAATATATATTTATTTAAATAATAATAATAATAATAATAATATATGAAAATATATTTAATAATTCATTCAAAATAAAAACATATTCAGAATCCAAATAAACATGTCACATAACTACATAAGTCATAACAATGTAATATATTACATGATTTAAATAAAATATGTCACATAAGTCGAATATATTATAAAATCCAAATAAAGCATATGTCACATAAGTCATAACATATTACAAAATTCAAATAATACATAAAAAAAAAAAAATTAAAAAAATAAAAAAATAAAAAAACAAAAAAAAACTCATAACACATATTTTAAATTCCTAATTAACTTCATTATCATCATACAAATTGTTAAAGAATCTAAATAATTCGGTCTCTAACTCGGGTTCATCAATAGAAAGGTTTGCAATCTCAAGTATCCTAGTATTCTCCATGTCAATGGAATCAAAACCAAAATTTTCTTACAATTTCATTTTGACTCCTAAAATTTTGCCCTAAACGTATCCTTCAAGTATACCCCAAGTCTCCTCTAGTCACACTTGTGAAAAAATCAACCGATACGTCATTTGATGTATCGGATATATATCCTGAAGTATTCGAAGAGTATCTGAACCAGATACGAGTTACCTCCGTCAAATGGAGTATCCGTGCTTCCTAGATTTCGCCCCATATGTGTATATATAAAATAACTGAAAGCATTTATTAAGCTAAATGAAAGAACCATAAAATTAATCCAGACAGGATTTTTTTCTTGTTTCTTTTTTCTTCTTTTCTTGCAAGTTGCCACACACGGATTGTTGGGAGACCAAATTAACGTCTTGAGAGTAAATAGTTAATAAAACAACAGAATTTGGTGGTAAGACTAATATTAATTAATTGGGTTAACAAGTAATTTCGGTGTCAATCCGAGAATATATCAAAATTAGACATGATTTTGAGAAGAAAAAAAAATCAAAGAAGATATAAAACAATAGAGAGAGAAAATAAGCATTAGTTAGAATTATTTTGATTTTTGTGTTTATTCAAAAAGAAAATCTGGAGTCACGGGTTGTCCTATCCTAGGCGCCTAGCCATGATCTCTGAGCTTGACGCATGGGATATATATATGTATATATATGTATGTATATGTATATGTATATGTTTTTGTTTTTGTTGTTTCTTCTTGATCCTACTGAATATTCGAATTACATGTCATACCCACCAAGAAGAAACAGTGAAATAAGCAACTTGTCCATATTGTGTTGTGTACAAATTTGATAAATTTTGGGCATCCATTGGGCGAACCAGGCCTCGCTCGTGTCTTTTTCTAAATTTCTAGATATATAGATGGTCAATTTTGAGCCCTTAATTTCAAACCCTTTCGAAATATCTAGAGGGGTACGTACAACAACTCATATTAAATATAGACTTGAGTCTATTGACAAGCACATCCACTTGATACATGTTGGATGTGCGACAAAGTCTTATATTAGTTAGATATGATGATGATCATAGGTATATAAGTATGGATACTGTCTCCATTGGTATAAAGCTTTTTGGGTAAAGTCATAAAAGTAAATCAGTGTAGGTTTAGATCCAAAACGGATAATATATATCATACCAATACGGAGAATGTAGCTTCTATACTTATAACAAATGGCATCAAAGCCATACCCCGGACTTAGCCATATGTAGTCGAACCAAACCAAGAGGTGGTGGGCCCAAGTTAGCTCTCAATGGATTGTTGGAAAATCCGTGCAAGCTTAGATCCAAAATGGATGGTATCATACCAATGTAGGCAATGTACCTCTCTTTTTACGTTAGTAGTAAGAATTTACGATTTACTATGTAAAAATGATATCTCATGTTATGTGAGTAGATATCAAGTTTAACAAAATTCTACAAATAGAGATCATCACTGAGACGTTATTAAAAATTGTACACCTATAAGCACTAAAATGACCTGTTGCTTTTTCGGTCATATGTAGTTTACAATATTTAAGATAAATTTGGAGTTTTAAATTATAATGTAATTCAAATTCATTCACCCAAACTCTGATGCAAGTGAAATTAGATTCCAAATTAAAACCTTTTATTATAATTTTTTTTAAAAATATATCACCAACTAGCTAGTTAGCACCTACCAACATAAAACCATTCATTAATAACACTTTACTAAACTGAGTTGGTAATAAGGAATTTACATCACTGGATCATGGATTCTAAGTCGTTTCCTGTTATAAACTAACGACAGTAATTAGTCAAAGGAACTTTCCACGATAACCTTATCAATGTCAATTATCGAATCTATCTCTAATGCTCTAATAATTAGACAAAGGCCTGCCGCCTGCATCATCCAGCCAATACTCTCTCTCTCTCTATTTATTTTTTGATTGATTTGAAGTAAATGAAATGATAAGTACATATATGGTGGGCCCATCAATGTATTTGCAAGAGAGCAAACTTCAAAAATATATATATGCACGAAAATTTTCGATACTATTAAATGTAAACCACTCGTTTTACATATTTTGACTTGGTATGTATACACTTGTCAAATCACTTTTATAAATGAGTGGCTCACATTCAATATTTTAATAAAGTTATATAAGGATACCCCGATAGGAACGAGACCGTATATATATATTTTTAAAGATAATAACCAAACATTAGCTTGGTGATATCTTCCAAATTTGAAACTCAAATGACGTATGATTCCTAAAATCCATTCATTTTGACATTAGATTTAAACACTAAATTTAAACAAATTAACATTATTGAAATAACAAATTGAAGACTACATTAATTATATTTATATATATATATATATATTGTATTATTAGTTTAACTAGAGATGTTACCCACCACATTGCCAGCTCCAGTTTAAGACAAATTAGTGAAATTATTTATAATTAATTTGTATGTGTGTCCCATGTCCGTACTAAGTTGTTGAGCTTTTTCAAGCCAATTGGCTGATTGCATAACTTTTCGGTTGTTTGGATTTTAGATATTTAAAAAATATTTCATACTTTTTTTTTTCACATAATTATTATTCAAAATTATCTATACTCCTTTCAAAAAAAAAGTTATCTAATACTTAATTCTAAGATCTTTTTATTTGAGTATTCGGATTTAAAAAGTGAAATTTATCATAGTGAAATAATTAAAATTTCCCCTATAAAATGAAATATTCTCCAAATTATCCCCCTAGTTTCAGAATTCTCAAATTCCCCTATAATTTGCCTTTTTCTCTAAACTCCCCCCTAACATTAACTTTTGTTAACTAAAAAACCAAAAAGACTTTTAAACTTCTAAATGTAATTAAAATTACTATTTTACCTTAAGATATTGACAAAATATTAATAAAAAATATATAAACAAAAAATTAAAACTAACACCCACAAGAAATCCAGAAATCCAAAAACTGAATCATCAACGCCATATTCAACACTTCACACCCAAAAAGAAGCGAGCTACACTTGAGTTAAATTTGGAGATGGAAGTCTTCTTTCGTTTCTAGACGGTGAAGTAAGGCTAAGCCCTTGAGCCTATCATCATATTTTCACCTCTTCTCTATTTAACACCAAATTGAAAGCAAAATAAATAAAAAATATCAACAAAAAAAAACCAATCATCAATTATTTATTTTATTCAATTAACCATACTTCATGTCTATGAGAGAGAGAGAGAGAGTTAGTGAGAGAAGTTTTGGGTTCTTTGGCCATGGTGGGAAAAAGAGAGCTGAAACTTTTGGTCATGGTAGGGAGAAAGACTTTAGAGATAGTTTGCATTTCATTTTTGTCGACAACTTGAATCCGAAAGCCGATGTGGTTTAACTTAGGAAATTTTTAAGCATTTTGGTGTGGTTAGAGATGTGTATTTGTCAGTCAAGAAAGGTGTTTGAGGAAATTGCTTCGCTTTTGTCCGATTTGCTACTCTCTCAGAAGCTTCCAAGGTAGCTATGACAACGAATGGCTTGTTGGTTTATAGTTGGCCGATTAGTGTGAAAGTGGCAATGTATGGGTGGAAAAACCGTCGGGCGACTAGGTCAAGAGGGTTTATTTCGAAAGCCAAAAATGTAGGAGGAAGATATGATGCAAAACGTGGTGAGTATAAAGGATATTGTCAACTGGTGGAGCATCAAGCAACTCGCTCTTTTACAGAGGTTCTAACAGAAAATCAGAAAGATGATCGCAAGATGAAGGCTACAAACGAGAGGAACCAGTTTGTTTTAAACTGTGAAGGATCTTAGAATGATGTAGGGTGTGATGTTGGTGTTCTTCAATAGTTCAAAGATCTTTCCACCCTGAACTAGCATTTTTCCTTTAGAGGTTTTGCAATTTCTACATGTTATTTGGGGGATAAGTTCATTCTTTAGAGTTTTACTTCTGAAAATTGTTGTGTTGGGATCATCAAGAACACATTTCTATGGGACGATTGCTTTTCATCTATGGAAATGTGGTCAATGGATGTCATCCCTCAATCAAAACCAGTGTGGGTTGACATTTCTAGAGTTCTCTTAAGCTGCTAGAACGACTCTTTCTTTTTAAAGGTGGGTCAGGTTCTTGGAGTTCCTTTCATGGTAAAGGATGAGACCTTAAAGAAAAGAAGGTTTAACAAAGGTATATTATTGATTTTACTACCCTTTAATTACAAATGTCCAACTAAGATTAAAATGGTTCAAGAAAGGTGTTCATTCCTGGTTATATTTGGGACAGTTTCTTCTCCGGTGGAATATCAGCGGGTGGCAAGGCACCTGGGTTTGATAATGGAGGAACATCAAGCTAGTTTGAATTCCATTCCGAAAATGGATAAAACTGATAAACAACTTGATAATATAGTGTTCCAAGCACCGTTTCTGAAAATTCTGATAGTGAAGTCAGGCATGGGTCTTGAAATTGAGATGATGAGGCTGGAAATCGAGATAAGGATGCTAGAAAGCAAGAGGTAAGTGAGGTTTTTCACAGGACAAGTATGGAAAGTGACAAAGGAGGAAGACAAAGCATGGGAGAGAGAAGAAATTAGCACATGGGTGAGAGTACCAAAAAGGACAACCTAAAACTAAGAAAAACTTGTTGAGGTGTTGGTACCAATGTTGGGGATACCGAAAAGAGGGAGTAGAGGGAGAAGTATGGTTCGGTTGGGAACTGTGATTTGGGCTCTTTTAATTCATTTGATGGGTAGTTGGGTCTTGTGTTAGGCAAGGTGATAGAAGTGTTAATAATGATAGTTATAGGGTGGCTTCTTTGGGTAGTGTTGATAGTGATTTGGCTAATAGGCGGAGTGTTAAGGTTTTTGGTTAGAAAGATGGACCGTGTGGGGGTGTGAGTGTTTCTAATAACTAAGTGGTTTATATTAATTTTGAAGAATACAAAGATTTGAATGGGGGTAATTTTGGTGGTCTAGCTATTGACTTTTTGTTGATCTTGGGGGTTTGAAACCTTTTGTTCGGAAAGAAAATGTGGGGGATTCTATGGATTCTTCGTGCTCGTCTATTGTAAGGAGTAATAAGAATTTTTTCCCTTCAAAAACTCACCAAATGAAAAATAGAAGTAAGGCTCGTGGTTTCGATTTCAAAGCGTTTGATGATGTGACGGTAGACCAAACTGCTAGAGGGAAAGAAGTTGTCAGAGGCTAGTTTCAGTTTTGTGTTTAGTCCCGTCCAAATTAGTTGGTGTGAGTTGTTGGTTGTTTTTTTCAAGGGTGTTTTCTGGTCTGAAGCTAGTGTTTTCGCTTGGTGCTTGCTGACCTTTTTGGTGCGGGGTCTGGTCAGCCTTGGTTGTTATATTGGTTGGTCTTGAGCATAGTCATTTTTTGTTTCTTCTCCTTTGTAAGGCTTTTCCTTTGTTATTTTGCTTTAGGCTTGTTGGCTGGTCTGATGGTGTTTTGCTCTGTAGTATTCATTTTTTAGGTTTTTGTTTTGTTTTGTATTTACCGTTTTTCGGCTCTTGAATAAAGTTTACCGTTCAAAACAAAAAAAAAAAAACCAATCATCATATTCACAACCAAAACCCTAACTCAATTCTCTCTCTCTCTCTCAAAATTAGGGATGACTATTAAGGAAATGAGGATTGATATTGGTTCCCTCATCCCTGTTTTCCCACATATACTAATTTTGCCATCCAATCACCTATTTGCTATTAATTTAATGACAAGGAATGAAAACTTTTGAATCAATGGTTATAAGTTGAAATTAAAAATTTTAAATCAAAAATTTTAATTGTTATAGTCCAATGATTACAATTTAACATATTCTCTAGTAAGTGGGATATTTTCTGCTTGAGCTTAAAATTCATCATATTTTAATTTTTGGGAGAAGATCTCGAGTGCAGTAACAATTTTTCCGCAAACAAATTTACCACATGACAATCGACAACATTAGAGCCGGAGGGTGCATCCGGTAGTTTTCAGATGTTAACACACTATAATGAACCGGTAGTTTTCAGATGTTAACACACTATAACGAAAAAGGAAGTGATCTCCACCTATTAAGCAAGGTATCCATCTCGAGCCCGGCCAAGGATTAAATTATGGAGTCATGATTCCATATTACACGGATCATGACAACACGTGATCCACATTCCATTGGGTGTTGCAATCAGACGCTTTTATTGTCATGTACACACATCCACATTTTATGTAACCTCCTCATAACATAATCTTTTTAACAATTAATAATAAATAAAGTAAAAAAGGAGAGATTGGATATGCTTTCGAGATAGATGTACATACTGTCTTTGATTCAGATCATTTCATAAGAAGTTATATATGATTAAGGATTGGATTGTGGATTTGTCGGGACCTAACAAGAACTACCATTATAGGGGGTGATATTCCTACACTTTGTGATTTAATATATAAATATGATACTTAAACCCTTTCTACATACATGAAAAATGAAAGTATAAATGTACGATAACTTTGTTAAGAGTGAACGTGTATGATTAGTTATGATTAATTAGCCACTCATAACGTGTAGCTAAAATATAAATGAAAGACCTTATGGCATCATGTCGTGCGGGAAAAGTTTATGCTGGCCTGCTGGGTCTTTGTAATGGATTTTTCCAAGAGAGAGAGAGAGATATTAATTGTGAGAAAGAGGAAGGCATGAGGAAGTTTCTGTTCCTTTGAAAATGTGCTATCATTCATTCATGACTGTGAGAGAGAGAGAGAGAGAGAGAGATAGATCGAGAGAGAGAGCATGAAAGATGGCGTAGGTGAGGGAAGAAGTCAGAGATGGACTAAATAATTAGTTCATATTATATTTGTTTTTATTAGTAGAAGTCATGCATGACTTGGTAATAAAAAAACACCCCAGTTGTTGAAAATAGGTTTATATATATATATATATATATATATATATATATATATTACTCACATTGCTTCACGCATCAAGGAACCCTAAAATTAAGACTTAGAACTTTTTAAATACTAATTTTTATTTTTATTTTAAATTACCTAATTTTCTCTTTTCAATCTTTTCCCAATTGAGAGAGACAGAAACTGACCCAGTCAAAAAAGAAATAAATAAATAAATTCTAGAATAATATTTCTGGATTATCTAATTTAATGTAGATATAATATATTTGATTATCATGAATCTTGTTTATGTGTTGCATCATATATGAGTGATTGTGTGGTGATTAATAGTTCGTAGCATCAAACATGATCACCAAACTAAAGCATAGTTTTGTCTTCTTCGTTTTTTTTTTTTTTTTTTTTTTTTCAGTCTTGGTTTCTGTGATTAACGGTACACAAAACCAGATGCTTTTGATCAGAAATCAAATAATTTGATGGCATACTATATATATGGTGATGATCATATAATTATAATAACCCTCATCAACCAACCAAAGATGGGCGATGATATCATGGTGATCATATGTATTTTCTTAATCTTTAATCTGCATATGTCACTGATTAATTTTTTTAATTATATCATAATACAAACAAAACACTTCCGGTTGATCTTGATATATATACAGCAATTTTATAATTAAGAAGGGTGGAAAAATATTAATTGATGTGCCCTTAACATTCTTGTTGAATAGAATAATTAATTGCTTCATTATAAGTATTAGTGTGAGGGAACCTAAATTATATCGTCTGATGTAAATGGTGATTCATTGAAATTTTCTTGATAGTTACTTTTTATATATATTATATTCATTTCTTTATTAGAAGATTATCAAAAACTCTTTAATTTGAACATTTTTTTTTTCAAATGCAACCTTCTATTGTAAAATTAGATCAAACCCTTTATAGTGGATTTCTGATATACAATTAGGGATTTAAAATTAAAGTTCGAATGTTTCAAAAAATAATTAATTAATTAAAGTTCAAATTTAAAAGGTCGAATCTCATGTGGGTTCTTGCAATTCTTCATTTTTTATTATTATAGAGTGGTTTTATTTGGGTTTGGAAGATATAATCCTAGGGTGGAATTGAACCGGATCAGACTAAACTTAATATTAGATAACCACTAAACTTAAGATCAGACTCACATATAAAAGTCTAAACGATAGTTAAAGATTACCAATAGGTTTATCCATGGATCAAGTCATACTACATACAAGTATGATCAGATGATGTTGGTTATGATCGAGTCATGTTCTGAATAGGAGCTCAAGACTTTACAGACTTTAACCTTATAAAGGTTAGGTGGATATCCATAGGTTAAGATAGAATCCCATTTGACTTTTCTTAATTATAAAATAAAACTTTAGAACTTTAAGAGTAAAAGCTTGGGAGTATTAACAGTAATGATTAGTGCCCTTACATGAAAGAACAAGAAGCCAAAAATAATAAATCGATCACTGCCAGACTATACATAGTTTGACAGTAAATTACGTCTATTTAGTGTGATAATGTCCTAAATTCAAGTCAACGTAACGTAATATGTATAATTAATATATAATATTAAAAGGAAAATTATTATAAATATTTTATTTTATCATAAGTGAATGGATAACATTACCTAGCTACTTAATTTCTTTCAATTGAAGGGAAGGACCACAAGAAAATTAATTAATTCACTGAAGACAAAGAACATTTTGATTTTAGTTTTGGATTAAGAAATTTAGGAGTTGTTTAGGGCACTCCAGAATAATTATATATATTATATATTTTTATAGTTGAGTACATTGACTAAATACACAGTATATAATTAAAGCCAAAATCAATTTTATATACGAACTATTTTAAAAATGAACTGGACCTATACCAAATTGTGTGTAGTTACATTTTTTTATTTTTTTTATTGTTTATAAAAATATTTTGGTAAAATAGATGTATAAAGAATTAAGTTAATATTATATCTTATATGGATGATATATATATATATATATATATATTAAATCTGTCAACGTTGGATCAATGATTTGGTGATAAGATCAGTTGCTACAAACACAGTTCGAAAAAGAAAAAACTCTCAATATAAGGGAAATGTATTCACAAAGTATTTTGCCATCAACTCATCAGTGAGATCAAAGATCTGACTTGGCCAGATCAACCGTAGGCACGACCTGGAAATCAATATATAACGTGGGACTTGATCAACTACTACTGGGAATGTGATCAATGGAAAGTTCACAGCCACTTAATTAGACAAATTTATCATACCATGATTACCATCCAAATGTTTATCCGATAAAAATACATCAAAGTTTTTTTTTTTTCCCCCCTCCTTTTTCAATACACTTGGAAAAAAATAAACGTAAAAAAGCTTCTGTATCTTGGATCAATTCACACCTTAATCGTGGTCTAATTGTTGAGAGATAAAATATTAAAGTCAGGCAAGAAATTAATTGAGAAAACCATTATCCAAGCAATAAATCTGTAAAAATCAGAAAAGAAATGAAAAACACAAATAAAATAAACAAAAAATAGAAGGACATGAACATGATAGAGCTCGATCTGAGTAGCTGGGGGTGGTCCAAAAATAAGGTAGAAGTGGGAACTGAAAACTCATCAATGAGTGGACTTATAATAATAAAAGTTTTATAAATTATAAATAAATAAAATGAAAAGGTTGCTTTCAAGTTGTTTTATATAATAATAAAGTTAAAATAAAAAAAAAATTATATCACACATTTGCTTGCACGTCCTCTATAGTATATACTATAATACAAATACACCAAATTATTAATTATCAATTAACATGCGTAAGGAGTTTTCTTTTCGGATCATAGGAGTAGATATTTAGGACCATACAAGTATTGTTTGATCTCGATAAGTCTTATCAGTTCTATTATAATATTCACGTAATACTTCAAAAAAAATAAATAAATAAATAAAATACCCCCAAAACCAATCTGTCCAACATGACGACCTATTTTTAAACAACCACCACCCTCTTTCATTTCTTCTTCCTCCTCCAACCATCAACCTCTCTCTCTAGATCAACATTAATCTTCCACGACAACGACAACGCCGGCAACTATCAACGGTGTGGTAATCATAATACTTTGATTTTATTTTATTTTATTTTATATTATATCCGCCGGCGGTGTTGGCCATGGAGGGCAGATTCAACATCAACCCATTTATTGGCGAGCAGGAGGAGAACGATACAACAATCGAAAACGGCTCTGAATCTCCTCCTTCTACCACTTTTAATGACATGAAAATGACCTCCACTTCTTCCCCTAAAAAAAGGTTTGTAAACTGTATACACTTTCCAATTTTCGAGCTAAACAGTAGCATTTATTTATTTATTTTAATTTTAGTTAATTTTAGCTAAAAAAAATTGTGAATTTGTTATAGCAGGAGAGCCATGCAGAAGAGAGTTGTATCAGTTCCAATCAAAGACGTTGAAGGGTCACGATTGAAGGGAGAGAGTGCTCCGCCGTCTGATTCCTGGGCTTGGCGGAAGTACGGCCAGAAACCCATCAAAGGGTCTCCGTATCCCAGGTGGGTGTATATAGCAGAGTGATTTGTAATTATCATATCATTCGAAATAAATAATTTCGATCTTTTGCTGATCCAGAATTTTTGGTAATATTTTGATTTGCAGAGGATATTACAGATGTAGTAGCTCAAAAGGCTGTCCAGCGAGAAAACAAGTAGAGAGAAGCAGTGTCGACCCCACCATGCTAGTCATCACTTACTCCTGTGAACACAACCACCCTTGGCCTCTTCCTTCTAGAAACAACCACCACAACAACCACCACAGTAGTACCAAACCCGCGAAGCCCGACACTCAACCCGAGCCAGAACCGGAACCTGAACCTGAACCTGAACCCGAAGAGAAGTTCACGGATCTCGGTGACGAAGCGCTTATTATGACCGCCAGTCCGGATGATCAATTCGCTTGGTTTGGAGACATGGAAACGACGACGTCCACCGTCCTCGAGAGCCCCATTTTTGCCGACACGAGTCGGAGCGAAGCTGACGTGGCGATGTTTTTCCCGATGAGAGAAGAGGACGAGTCACTGTTCGCCGATCTGGGCGAGTTGCCGGAGTGCTCCGTGGTTTTTCGACACAGGAATTTGGGACCAGAAGTCCCGATCTGCTGACACGTGTCGCCGACGCTGTTGCGTATCGTACGTTACAAGATAACAGGAAAAAAAAAAAAAAATCATTTTTTTTTCTCTTAATTTTATATTTTTCCTGTTATTATCTTTTTCTTTTTCTTTTTCTTTTTTTAATTATTATTATAGTTTTCTCTGCCTTGGATTCAGTGTAGTAAATGAATAAAAATAAAAAAAGTCGCGGATTCGAAAATCTGTCGTGATCTTGTTGTAGTTAGTGGCATCACAGCCGTCCGTCTCCTACCCGCATTGTCAATTTCTCAATTGTCACCATTGATTACTTGATACAAGATTTACCATTGATTAATTCTTTTAATCAAATTAATATTTTTTTTCTCTTGGCTTATCAAATTGTCTTGCTACAACTTCAAAATCATATAATTTTTTTTTTAAAGATTTAAACTCGAATTTCTTTTCAAGTCAATGTAAATAAAAATGTAGGTAAAAGATCTTTTTAATTATATAATTGTACGAAATGTATGAATTAGTCTAAATAAAACACCTGCGTACGATTTGAGCTATAGATGATATTGACATATGGAATAAAGTTAAAAGGTTATTGAATTCTTATATTTTGGCACCGAATAGTATTTGATTATTTACGAAATTATCTGTTTATATGTTACCTAAATCCCAATTGTATACAAATTATAATATTTTAAATCTTAACTTTATGTTTCTCAACAAAAAACCAAAAAAAAAAAAAAAAATTAACATTAGGATTAACTAACTCCTATTGTTTTAAAGTAATTTTTTGTTCTACAATGAAATTTTTCATAATTTGTTTCAATATACTAATTGTATTTAAAGTTAGTTGTACTTTATTCTTTTTTATAAAAAAAAAAAAAAAAAAAGTTAGTTGTACAGTTGTACTTTTAGTTTTTTAGTGTACTTTTGCAACCCTAATCATGTCCCATGCATAATCCATATTTGGTGATGCACTCCAAAGTTGGTATGAAACGATGAATTTTAAGTTATCTTCTACGGAACAAACACTCATTTATTTCAGTCCAAATTATATGAATAAAACAAAACATTATTTAAATATATACATACCTAAAAAAAAAGAATTTTTATTTTCAAAAAGAAATGAGACGAAAATTGAGATGGTTAAATAATAATCAACATTTAACAAGTTCCTCACTAGCTACTAAGGTGAGTTTTTCTTTCATAGACACACATTATAGGTATATCTATAAGATACTAATAGACGTCACAATATTTTTTATTATGTGTATATACATAGTAAAAATATAGTAATGTTTATTAATATGCTTTAGATATGTCTATATTATGTGTCTACCAGAGAAAAATTGCTAGTTGAGGTTGTGGGTAGTGTGGCAAAGACAAATAAGTGCCCATAGGGTCATGTCCCATCTTTAATTAAAAAAAAATAAATTAAAAATATTTTTTTTCTTTTAATTTTTTTATTTTCCGTTTTGACCCCTCTCAAATATTTTATTTAGTATTATGGCCCTCCAAATATAAAATGTCAGCTCCGCTGCTTGTTGTGGGTTCAAATTATATCAATTTCCTAAATCTCAAAACTTGTACTAAAATAAAATTAACTATAATTTTTTTTAAATAAAAAAAAAATAAAAAAAAATGAAGAACTGATCATAGGTGGGAATCCTTCATTTTTATAGGTTGTTAGAGAGAATAATAGAATAAAGAATAGCAACACCAATCCTCCAACCCAATTATCCAATTCCATGGAAAATTAGTGATTGATTCCGAGAATTGCTCCTATTATTCCTGCTTGCCTTCACACACACACACACACATATATATATATATATATATATATTTATTTATATAAATATATATACACGTTCTTTCTATTGTCAGTTCGTCCTGATGTAAAATATATTGGGACGATGAATGTTGACCATAAATTATGGAGAAGTTTTGATAATTGCATACACTTTGAGTCAAAGTATGTAAATTTAATGATTTATACTCTTCGTCCTAATATATTTTATATCAGGACGAACTGACAATAGAAAAATTGTATGTATATATATATAGGGTGGTTAATTATCTAGTAAGGACGTCCTGGAATTATAAAGTCAGGATGTCCAACCACAGCTACACATTCACATTGGTTGTGTGTTTTTGTTAATGTGAGGCTATGGGCCCAATGTGAATGTATGGATATGGTTGGACATCATGAAATTATAAAGTCAGGACGTCATGAAATTATAAAGTTATGACGTTTTGACTTAAGAATTATTCTCTCTCTCTATATATATATATATATATATGTATATAAGTATATAACTGATTTCCTCAGTGATAAATATATATCAGTACCTTACATGTGGACCATTAGATTCGCATACTTTGACTTGGTCTTTATGCACTCGTCAGTGCTTATCCATAATCTATGGCTCATATGCAATGCACTGATGTATTTTATATCAGTGCGCACTGAGAAGAAGGGGAATATATATATACACACAGTTTTACTATTGTCAGTTCGAACTGATATAAATCCTTGCATATGGGTCATTGGATTTAAATGTTTTGACTTGGCTGTATTCACTTGTTAAAGTATTTTTTAAATCTAATATAATGGTCCACATGTAAGGAACTTATATATTTTATATCAATTTGAACCGACTATATATATAGTCTTTCTAATATCAGTTCATCCTGATATAAAATATATCAGGATGAAGAATATGAACCATAGATTATGAAATTTTTTTGACAAATATATACACTTTGAGGCACATTATGTAAATCTAATGGTCCACATTCTTCGACCTGATATATTTTATATTAAGATAAATTGACAATAGAAAAACTATATATATATATATATTTTTTTTATACGGTATTGTTCACATCAGTACCCACTGATGTAAATATATAAGGATATTGAATGTGAGCCACTCATTATGGAGAAGATTTGATAAATGCATACACACTCATTATGGAGAAATTTTGATAAGTATATACACATTAAGTTAAAACATAAAAAATGAATGACTTATATTTAATATTTTTATATATTTATATTAGTACGTACAGACTTGAACATATGCATATATTCTCTTTCTGCTGCAATAACTACTGGGATGTGCCAAACTCTGAAATTAATTCATAAATGCAAGATTCTAATCATTTGATTGGCCACCATAACAATAAAGTCAAATCAATCGAAATGTTTGACTTTTAGGTGACAATTATGATTAGCTGTAATTTAATATATTCCACAAGTTACACCTGCATTTTTGGTCATTACTACTATCCATTATTATTTCCAGAGTTAACAGCCAGCACATGATTTTAATAAAAATATTCTTATTTTTTTAATTAATATTATTATTCTACTACTTGTTTAATAAAATAAATTCAGGGAGTGGTTGCAATGATATATTAAAGTTTAATTAAGCTTCTCAATAATTAATATAATAATTTGTAGTTTGTTTAATAGTTATATCATATTAAAATCCTAATTTAATTAAGTATTTATCACTTCATTCTTATCTATATATAATTTCATAAGGATGGTACATCCAGGATTTTACTTATAATAAGAATTAAACAATATCTTTTAACTTAGAAGTCCGTTGATCTGAAAGTTATTTGTCTAAACTCGAAAGAGATATGAAATCACATAACACAATTATCATTATTATTAATCATATTATTATTATTATTATTATTATTATTATTATTATTATCATTTATCCATCTTCTAATTACATCATCATTATTATTATTAATCTTCTAATCACATCATCATTATTATTATTAATCTAAGACTTCAAAAGTGATATGATATATGGAGATGACATGACACAATTTTGTCAATTAAAAGACAATCCTCTTGTGTCTAATAGTCGGATTTGACAGATGACAACTAGTATGTAGTAGTGCTTATCTTATACAGATTTTTATCTTTAAAAAACTTACGAATTATATTAGTCCAAAGACATGAGAAAAAGCAAACTGAAACATGAATGCTAATCAAAAATCCAGTTTCAATAAGATAACATATATGGAAAATAAGGGTTGGCATGAGAAATTTGACCATGTCCATTGCTATTGATTGCTTGCTTGCTTGGTTAACTGCCGATTTTTGTGATGTCTACTTCAGATAATTCCACCAATTATATATATATATATATATATTGGATTTTATACCTTCATATTGTTAAAAGTGTTTTTAATTTTAAAAACGTTTTAAGATAACTAAAAATATTGTCTTTTATTTTATTTTTTTATAAATATATTATTTTGTTAAGTGAAGTTCACAAAGGTACCTTTGAAATCCAAGGAACACCAAAAGTGCTTGTAAAACATCTATAAAATATTCCATTCTTTGTCGAATACCTTTTCCATAAAAACTTTTATCCAAAAAGCACTTCATAGAAATGGACTGCACTCGGATAGAAAGACCTTATGAAGCTTCACTGTTCTTTAGGATTGGCTTTAGGCTTTTTGTACGCAGCTTAGGTGGAAGGCAAAGAAGGCCTCCTTCTAAGGGGGCCCGAGCCATCGGTGAGATACCACTAGAAGAACTAGAATTAATTCTAACCTTGTGTCAAGACCAACGGGGCCAAGTGGCAGTCTCAGGTAACTTCCAAACAGATAAGAAATCTTTTTGATTTTATAACATTGGCTTGACAATAGATGAATAGAAAAAGCTATCCCTAATTTGTGCATTTAGAAATCATTCTCCAAACATAAATTGTAACGACAATTTAAATCATAAGATGATGGGGTGAATAATGTTACGTGTCAATTCATTTGGACAAAAACTTTGAACAATCTAGCATTAATAAAAATAAAATGATCAACCCACAAAACGATAATTAGCCTACTAGTAAATATGAACACTGAAATGATGAACACATTCCACAGTAAAAACATGAAGAAAACCAAAAGGTTCTTGAAACATTAGCTCACAGTCGAGCCAAAAACAATTCACCATTCTATTTCTGATGAAATGACTAATCAATCACACACATCATCCATAAAACTGCCCAAATATTTGCAAATGAAAAGATAAGGTATAGCTTTCACAGTAGACTAATGAAAATTGAAATGGGACAACATAATTGGATCTTAACAAGAATCTAAAATGAAAAATTTTCTTAACCATCCCCACTCAAATACCTAACCAAAAGCAAGTGTAATTCTCTGCTCCTACTTCAGCTCTTAGTCAGTTAAAAACAATAGTCATCAGGAAAATTTTTGAATATTAAGGAAAATAATCCTTGCCCATGACCCATCCATCTACTACTGTGGCCAACTTTCAGAAATTCTTACAAGATAATGGGTGTCGAGACAACAGCTGCTGCGATATGACGCCACGCCTCTTAATAATAGATCAAAATCCTAGCTCGAGCAGCACCCGCCTTTCTTCACATCAGAAACATCTTTACTGACATCTATTTTCTCTCCTTTGGAGGGTACAGCAGAAGCGCCTCCGTCTTCACCGGTCTCCATAGCCTTTTTGCTTACTATACGGTAGATTTGAGTCAGAACTTCAGCAAATGCATTGTCCACATTAGTAGCTTCCAGGGCAGAAGTTTCCATGAAGTAGAGAGATTCCTTTTCAGCAAAGGACTTCCCATCCTCGGTTGAGACAGCAACAAGGTGACGAAGATCTGATTTGTTACCGATAAGCATAACCACAATGTTGGGATCTGTGTGATCCCTCAACTCCCTTAACCACCTCTCAACATTTTCAAATGTCGAGTGCCGAGTGACATCATACACAAGAAGTGCACCAACAGCTCCTCGATAGTAAGCACTAGTTATGGCACGATACCTATGACATCAAAGAGAAGTAAATATGATGAACAAATGAGAACAGAAGAAAACACCAACTGATTGTAAATTCAATCTCAACAATTTGGCAGCAATATAAACCTAACCTTAAAATGGAAGGAAAAAATAAAAATAAAATAACTTCATAAATTCAAAGAACATTACAATCCAATCAACCAGTAGATTGGGTTGAAAAATTAAATATGGGCAACTACTAAATAGTCCCAGACTTTTTTCTTAATTTCAAGTAGTTTGCGACTTTTTCGTTTTTGACCAAAATTGGTTCCCATGTTTTTCACAAGTACCATACAAGTCCTTGGCTTTTCAAAAGTGACCAAATTGGTCATTCTCACAATCAAACAACCATTAAGTATAACGTTTGACTTTAACAAACTTTGTAAAAGTATATTAATACCCCCAGTTTGTCTTATTTAAGCTCAAAAGACAAAAATCAATCTTACTCAAATAATACAAATTAGGAATATTAAAATACTTTCACAAATTATGTTAAAGTCAAACGTTATATTTAACGGTGGTTTGACTGTGACAAGTACCAATTTGGTCACATCTGAAAAGTCAGGTACTCATTTGGTACTTGTGAAAAACATGGGGACCAATGTCAGAAAAAACGGAAAAGTTGCAAACTACCTGGAAATAAGGAAAAAGTCCGGGATTTATCTGATAATTTATTGAGAACTCCATATGAAATCGTTAACTACATAATTGTAGTTGGCAACATATTGATGCTAATCCACATTAAAATGGAATTGCCTCCTTGATATTCAATATATTACAAAACAAATCAAAATTGAGATGACCATATCTAATCTACCAACTAATCTATTCATTTCATCAATTGCCATTTAGATCAAAATTCTTGTTCTGCATAGAAACTACTTTTCACTACAACTAAACAACTGCACATGGCAACTCCTGGCACATCATATACCAGCATAACTGGAAAATCATCTATACTGATTGAAAACAAAAGATTTAGATAGTAGGACTTGAGAGACAAGGCAGCAAAATTTTCTGAAAACATCTTTTTGAATAGTTTTTAGAACACCAAAAGAAAGCATACTCAAATACATAAGGAACATATAAATGCAACTCCCAAAATAAAAATAAATTTATAAAGAGATATACACCGACTTATAATATGCAATAAAGCGTTGCTTTATTTCAACTATACACCGACATATATTCCAAATTACTATACTAGTCATAAATGAAGAGAAATTTCTAAGTGCTTTTAAATTACCTTCTGCTTGAAGAGTAATGAATGCCTTTACATTCCACAATAATTGATTATTTCAATGTTTATAAGGTTTTCGCAAGAATCTAATAAAATAGGTAGGTACTCACAAATACATGTCAGTACCAAAGAAATTAAGTGATTAGAAGCAATATAACCAAATTGCCATCAGCAATGAAACGGAGTTAAAATAAAATTTACAAAACAAAGGATCTGTAGAAAATGCATGGCAAAACCCATGGTCTTGTATAAGTACAATTCATATGGCTAGTCCATAACCAAAGTGCAAGAGTACAAATATGATTGTTGTAATTGCATGGGGCAGGATCCACAGCCTCATAGGAAACTAAAAGTATACCTTTTCAAAGATATTGAATTTAACAGAATAAAAGTTACTAATATATTAGCAGTGTTTTTCTAAATTATCTTGGTGGGGCTACCAGAAATATTGATACTAGGAGAGAAACTGTGTATAAAGTAAGCTGCCATAAATTTTCAAGAACAAATAAAATTCAGTGCAAGAAGGCATAAATAACCATCATTTGAAGTACTTTCGAAAGTTGCCATTAGAGGTGTTACAAGGGCAAGATTGGCCTCTGAAAATGAGACCCAGTAAGGCTGCAGGCCAGGTCTAGACACAACCAAGTAAACTTTTAGCCAGAGGTGAGACAGTGAGAGGTGACTCCACCTTGAACTCATTGTCCCCATTGACCCTGAATTGATTCTTTAATTAATTAATTGTTTCTATTGCTATCTGATTAGTAGAAACCAATTGACCCATGATATACTTATTTTCTTGTGTGAAATTCCATTTCACAATTTGCTTTTGATGCAGGGAAGAGGATATTAGATTACTGAGGAAGCAGACTAATTCTAGGATACTGTAGTGTACTGTATGCCTAAAGCATTGGGAATATGAAATGCAATGAACGCAAAGATAGAATTTTCAAATTTAGCCACAAGGAAATAATGAAATTAATTATAACGATCTTATTCATATCTAGATTGCTCCTTTTCCATATACTGGAAAAGCACTACAAACAATAATAGTTCAGTAGGTGTCAACTTAGTTGGACTCATTCAAACTATAATGTTACAATTCTGACCCTAATTTCATACCCCAACTGACAGGTATTTGCATCTTATAAATCATCTTTCAATGATGAATGAAATAATCAGTATTTTCTTATATATTTCCTATGAACTTTTCATTTAATTCATGCCAAATCAGAATTGTGCAATTTAAAAGACAAGTAAAAAAAAAGGTCAAGTATCTCAAACAGAACATTAAAAAATTAAAATTAAATTAAAATCTAAACAATTAATTCCGAAACCGGGCTAAGCTGATCAAAAGTTTGGCAAGCTATGCCATGCCCAGCCCATGCAATTTAGAAAACAATACAGATATAATTCTTCAAAATATTAACCTATTAACCTCAAGTAGGTACAGGGTTTGGGTCAAGTTGATGACAAATCTAGTGGGATGTACCTAGGTCCCGCACACAGACAAACTAAGCCTCAATCTCATGGGCCAGGTCCACACAATCCTTTCAGTCTCAAATTGAACATCTATGGATCCAATTAATATATTAAATCATAAATGATTAACTGGCATCAAATTCCCAATTGGTGAATTGGGTAAAAATTGGATGATGAAGACAGGTCTTATCAGTTCCACCACATGTACCATCAATTAATATCCTCATCACATCAAATAACAGCTGCAATTAGCAATTTCCTACTTTTTCTCCAGACAGAATTTTTCAGGGAGACTGTATATTGTTGTTTATTAATTGTGCATATTCTTTTAGAAATCTTCTCATCTATAAACTGATTAAGTTTTCCAATAGATCAAATGAGGATGAAGAATCAAAATGAAAAAGAAAAGAAATTTGCATTCTTACTATCGACTCTTTATGACTTAACAAAACTAGAATCTCATATGAATAATGGTAAAGTTGCATTCTTGCTATCAACTCTCTATGCCTTAACAAAACTAAAATCTCATATGAATAATGGTAGATTGCCCAAATCCATGTCTAAATGATGTGACATATGAGTTGTAAGTTGTAACTACCACAACGCACACCACCTCATCTCAAGATTAACATGGTAACCAACTTACATGCTACATCATTTAGGCATGGATTTGGGCAGTCTAGCATTATTCATTTCACCTTAAAAATTGCAGATCAAATATTAATAATCTAAGAAACACTCGTCTCATTTACATCTAGAATTTTTTTTCTTTTTATTTTATTGCTAGTTTGCTACCTAGAAACCCAACAATATTTCTTTGTTCACTGAACTCTAGATTGGGGACTACTGCTGCACTTTACATCCTTGGTACTCAGAAAACTTGTAAGATGTAATATCTTAGGTTAGAGGCTCAGATGGAATTTCAACCCTCCACATTTTGGTTAGAACCAAAGGCATTGCCGCTCAATCTTTCACTTGGGGTTTCCGTCTAGAGTATTCAGTGTACAACACATTCCCTTTTTTACATGCCACACTAACCAACGTTTTAGGCAGTTTCTTGTGTGCAATGAATCTAATGCAGAATTGCAAATATCAACTAAAAACTATACCCTATTATCAGAGTCCTAACGTTCAGGTCCTTATAAAATGGATTATTTTATCAAAACCAAAGCCAAGAGGCTGGTTCAGGTTTGCATTTTTCGTACCATTAAAAACATTATGAACTTGAAATCAAACATTAGGTCATTCTAAGTTAATACTGCACCATTGCAGCTACAGACAGTTATGTAGAAAGTATACAAAACTACTAATTTAATAGCTACAAACTATACATTAAAATTCCTGCAAATCAGACTCCAGAATAAAGGGCCAAAAAAGTATAACAAATGCAATAGCTTCTGCATGCCACACACCTAATAGGCTAATAACAAGAAGATTACAGTGACCCATATGCAAAACAAGAAGAGGCGCGACCCATATACAAAGCTTGAATTACAGCGACCCATGTGAATTTCAATCAGTCAGTCCAGTTAAACCAGAAAAATTAAGTTTGATCTACCAGAAATCAAAAACATTACAGAATCGAGGCAAATCTACCTTTTAGATCTCTATTATGCAACAATGGAATGAGCAAGATAGATAACAGTATCAGTCAATATAAACCTTTTAGATCAACTAAAACCAAACATATCTTGATAACCCCAGCTCAATATCTAAATTGAGATGTGTTTTCTATATCTGGGTGCAACTCAACAAACACTCAAATCTTCATAGACATAATTTTCTGTTTTGTCTCTAAAACACAGAATAACAAATTGTCCTGATCATGGAAAAATCAAGAGATCACAACCCGATCTACAATTATATCCCTTGAACAGCTAAAAACTTCAAATCCATTAAAAATGACTACGAAACAAAGAGCACCCAGATCACACAAAAAAACAATATAAAGCATAAATCTGGAAACCAAAAAAAAAAAAAAAACAACAACAACAACAACAAATACCCAGATAAAAAAAAAAAAAAAAAACAAATTAAGAAACAACACAGAATTATAGTGAATGGAAAAGAAGGGCATACCTTTCTTGACCAGCAGTGTCCCAAATCTGAGCCTTAATGACCTTGCCATCAACATTCAAGCTACGAGTAGCGAACTCCACTCCAATTGTAGACTTGGATTCAAGACTGAACTCGTTCCTGGTGAACCTGGAGAGCAGATTGGACTTGCCCACACCAGAGTCCCCGATCAAGACCACCTTGAAAAGGTAATCATAGTCATCATCAGCTCTGTATCCCGCCATAGATGATGATATATATATATATATATCTCTCTATATATATCACTCTACAACAGCAACAACGCAGTCTCCTTCTTCGGCACCCTCTTGCTTGGTGTTTTCGAGTAACAAGATTCAATAGATCTCTCTCTCCTCCAAGAAGGTAAAGGTAGAAACTTAGCTGTTTGTTATTGTTTTTACTTTTTGTGAGTTTGGAAATGTTAGAGACTGTTGTTGAGTGTTGTCTACTTTGTCTGCTTGGCTGGACCCCAAAAAGCGCAATTTGGGTGGAGTGGAGGTTTGGACTCTCTGGAGGATGTCTTTTGGGTTCATGGGACTCTTAATTTACTGTATTGCCCTTTTTTTTATTTCATTATATTCTACTTTGTAAATGGGATTGGTATAAGGGTATATTAGTCTTTGAAGATGGTGTGATTATCATTGTCATCTTGGGTGGTCCCTTCACTGTTTGGGTGAGATTAAGGACATAGATGCTTTGTAATAGCAGCAAATCTAGTGACCCCACAACAAATTTGTCCAATTTGTTGGGATTTCATACTCAAGATCCAATATCTCATATCAAGTATGGTCCAATTATATTTTATATACTCTTTTAAATTTATTCCAATAATCTACCACCTTTATTATTATTTTTTTTTAAAAAAAAATTTTACTGTTGTAATTTGAGAGTTGTAAAGAAAAAGAGACGGATATAATTTTATTGATAAGACTGTAAAGGGTATATACCTTTGGATAAATTTCATCCCGTGATTGATTATATAAGTTGAAGCTTAAACGTTCTGTTAAATATAATTCTCATTGAATAATAAAAGTTGCAATGTATTAGATAGTCAATCTAAAATTATATTTGTTGATATACACTTTTAATTGCATGTGAAAGTGAAATGGGTGTAGTTGATAAGGACATGAATTTTTTTTTCCCCATTGTTTTGGGATATTATTTTTATTATTATTATTATTATTATTATTATAGATTCTATGCTAGGAAGCATAAATACTCAATTTGGTGGAAGTAACTCGTATCTGGTTTAGATACTCCTTCGATACTCTAGGATACATATATGATACGCCAAATGACGTATCCATTGACTTTTTCACAAATTTAACTAGAGGATATTTGGGGGATACTTGGAGGATACGTTTGAGGTAATATTATAATTATTTTAATATAAAATAGGGTCAAATTATAATTTCAAAATTTCAGGAGTCAAAATGAAATTATAAGAAAATTTTGGTTTTGATTCCATTGACATGGAGAATACCGAGATACTTGAGATTGCAAACGTTACTCTTGATGAACCAGAGTTAGAGACTGAATTATTTAGATCTTTTAACAATATGAATGATGATAATGAAATTAATCAGGAATTTAAAATATGTTTTATGAGTTTTTTTTATTTATGCATTATTTGGATTTTGTAATATGTTTGACTTATGTGACATGTATTATTTGGAACCGATAATATTTTACATTTTTATGACTTATGTAGTTTTGTAACATGTTTTATTTGGATTTTGAATATATTTTTATTTTGAATGAATTATCAAATATGTTTTCATATATTATTATTATTTAAATATAAATATATATTATTTTAATTTACGTATTCTACCGTATCCGTATCCTAATTTTTAAAGATTTACCGTATCTCCGTATCATACCGTATCCCATACCTGTATCCGTATCCATTCTACATAGATTCTATGTCTCTAGATTGTAATTTGGGATTCTTTTCTCTTTCAGTTTCCTAATAATGTTTATGGGCCGGTCTGAGGAGTACAATGTTATTGGGCTTTGCTCAAGTTTAGGGCTTCTTGTTTGGTCCAATCCCTCAGATTCAGCTAACCTGTGAACTCGTTTTGAGATTGTTTCATTTGTGTTGTCTTGGGTTCTCAAATATGCCCATTTTACTTCTTCCTACAAGGCTACAATATAAACAGACAACATATTTCAGGAGTAAGATACCGATTTGCACCCGTGCAAAATGAATACTTTCCATCGATGTCAAACGGATATTTCTTAAATGATAACATACTTGATAATTATTATATAAACATATTGTACGGAAATATACCATACAACCTAAAAGCTCAATCCAAAAACCTATCAAAATTATACGGTAAATGAGTTGTTATTACCACATATATATCATAGGATGATGTGGGCAAATGATATGACAATGAGAAATCTTTTACCATATCATCTAAGTTGATTTTTGTATTGTGTAGCATTATTGTTTAGACAAATGCTAGGCTGTCACATCAATTGGACAGCCTAGCATTATTGATAATAGTTGAATGATGTGATATGTGAATTGTCAACATCTTATCATTCACATAATAATCTCATGATTTATAAGATTTTGAGAACTCACGTACCACATCAATTGAACAACCTAGCATTATTCTATTGTTTAGAGAAAAAACTTGCATATGATGGTTTCATTACCATATGGTAAGACCGTCCAATGCAAGTACATCATTTATATTGGGGCACACTTGCATTAGACGTTTTTACCAAATGGCAACGATACCGTCACATGTAAAGTTTTCTCCTATTGTTTGACGTGCAGAATACTAAAATGCAATTGGTTGGGTCTTGATCAGTTATATGGGCCAAACCAATCACTGATTGGGCTCTGACTTTCTTTCAATATACATGGGGCCATAGGCCATGGTGGTGGGTTATACAAAATCATCAATTTGTTTCAACTATTTATTCCTCCAATCACACTCAAAAGTCAAAATGTACAAACATGACACGAGTCATGAGATGAGCTATGAATTTAGATTTTTTGTTCTTCAAATACAACAACTCGATTTACTCGAAAGCCTTTTTGTTTTGTTTTCCAATTTGTCCATCGATTAATAATTGAATTCGAAATACATTTTTAAGAATACAGTGACACTACCTCAAACTCCTCTTCTTTCACAATGAAAAAAATATTTAATTGACAGAAGGAGATTGCAAATGTCGGACCATTGAATTTAATAATGATTGATTGGAGGCTGTATTCATATTTTTTTATTTTTTTTTTAATCCAAAAATCCCCTCAACCCATTTAGTGAACCTGATTTCAAAAATGAAATTCTTGTTAAACTATACAAATCTTCGAGAAATATAAAACTATGATCTTTAACCATGTAGGTACCATGAGACTAATTTTCACCGTCACCAACCAAAACAACAAATCAAGTAGCCGGTGCCCACAATCTTAAATTTTTTTAATGATGTTTACATGATCTTTAATGATGATTTACCATTCTAACATGATGATAATTGGTCCATGAAATTCTGGTGAGAGTTGTGAAAAACATGCTACTGTGGTAGCAATGAAATCGAGCACTTGATTCACTCTACAGATTCGACTTTTGTGTACGAGAAATTATGGAGCATGAAATGCATGAAATGATAACCAATGGAGCATCTTCTAACTGCTAGCTGTTTTTTGATTTATGATTTATCACCATCTAATCATTACAATTAGAGGATCTCTTACTGATCAATTTGGACCCACTTAATAGATTTCCAATTAATAAAATCATCATCTGGATCCAGAACGTTTTACCAAAGTATAATTCATGAATCAGCTAAAGTTTTATAGGTGTAACTGTAAATTGAAATTCATGAAACGTTTTTGAATTTTACCCACGTTTTACCAAACAGGTTTGAATTTTAGGTGCTTAGCTGACAACAACGTTTTACCAAAGTATAATTCATGAATCAGCAAGCTCTGATAATTCATGATCAATAATATACACAAATTATTGAGAATATCTTTAATTTTATATTATATATTTTTATTAGAAGGAATGACATGATCCTCATTCAAAAAGAAAAAGAGAAAAAATAAAATAAAAGGGTCATGGAGATCATTCCATAAGTTAATTATCAACACGTGTTGAGTTTCTAATTGGTTGATATATATGGTGGGTGGATTGTTATATATCATTAGATTATCAACACCAAATTAATATATATATATATATATATATATATACGGTTCCGTTCCTATCATAACATCCTTATATAACTTTATCAGGATATTGAACGTGAGCCACTTATATATAAAAGTGATTTGACAAGTGCATACATACCAAGTCAAAGTATGTAAAACGAGTGACTCACATTCAATGTTCTTATATAATTCTATTAGGGTATCCTCATATGAAAATTTCCGTATATATATATATATATGTAAAATACTCTTTTAACAAAAGTTTGATCGACCATGGCTCAATGTGGCTCGATAGTAAATAAGGCTTATTCGGTCTATCACTGGTTCGAGTCATTATCACTTATTCAGTATTATAAAATAAAATAAAAAATAGTTTGAACACCGAGAAATAAGAGGGTCCACATGAGAATATATGCTCTAGCTAGAAGCAAACACACATGGTTTATAGATAAAATATAACTTTCTATGCCTTATCAATTGATTGTTTAGCCAAAAAAAAAAAATGGTGGAGGGTTTCTCTCAACTAAACACCTAAAATTCAAACCCCAAATCATTATTTGGAGTCATAATCCCCTTTTCAGCTAATGTATCGTCAGTATGATAATTTATCGAATAAAAAACGTACGAAATCTCATATTTGATTTGAAATATATGCTACGTATATAAATAAAGGAACGTTAACTCACCTCTAGCTTGCTCTATGATTGCATATATACAGACAACCATACACGTCTTTATCGTAGTTCCCACCTCCCACTTTTGAGGCTCCTTTCACAATAAAATGTTAAGTCTCCTCCTCAATCTTCAATTCCTCATCATTTTCTTTTCGTTTCCATTTCCAAGAATTTATATAATCTTCATTTTTTGATAATATTCTTGTAATATATAGTAATAATCTCCGGCCATGTCAAACTCCGAAATCTCTTCTTCCTCTACGTGTTCTTCGTTTTCGCCTTTGATATTGTTGCCCGGTTCTAATAATTTATCTCCTGATCATCATCACAGCAAGAAGATTCAACTGGTTTCCAGGTCTGTATCGGACCGGCTACTCCACAAGTTCTTTGATGCAACTGAATTCGACTTTGATTATCAGCAGAGCGGGCTGTGGTCTCCTCCGGTTAGGAGAAGCTCATTTATGAACTCCAATGGTACAATATTCAATGAACAAGAACTGCTTAAAAAGCTTAGAATCGTCATGGATGCTCGTAGTAGAAGTAGTAGTAGAAGAAGAAGACACCATGTTTGTTTCAATGTAAGAGACTACTACACAACTCAAACACACATTTTGTAATTGTCACTTCAATTTTTTTTTTTTGCGTGCTTGTAACTTGTTCTTCTTTGTGGCAGGCATTTTCGTGCTGTTAAACTGAATTGAAGCTTGCTACACACTCATTCTAATATGACAATATCACAGGTTCGAGTCATCCAACCCTTTTTTTTTTCTTTTCTGGTTAAGATACAAAGGCAAAAACTGCCCAACTTCTCTTTTTCTTTTTGCTTCTGGTTGATGCAGATATTCATAAGAAATATAATGGAAACACATATATTTTTGCAAATATTGTTTCTTCATTTGCATTCTTTTTATTAGTTTCTTTGTAATATCTGTGTTTTTATTATATTAATGAACAATTGCTAGAATCCATCTCTGGCTCTGTATGTACTGCAAACTGGATCTGTGCAGGAAGCACATGGCTTCATGTCTCTCAAGGGTTTTGCAATGTCAAACTGGTGGTAAGTGGTAACTGCAGTTTCATTAATTAGAAGTCGAAAACTCTGGCAAATTAATTTATTTTACTCCTACATAATGAATTTTACGTGTTTAACAATCTCAATTCTCAACTATACTATGAAAAAAAAAAAAGAAAGAAAAGAAAGAGTTATTATTAAAAGGTATCCAATGTTTGTTGTTATGATTCAAAATACTAGGAGACATGAGTTATAAATTCTGACAACTACATGTCATAATTTCTCCTCTCTCTCAGACTCTCACAGTCTCTCTCATATCTGGTCACAGCTATGTTGTGATTAGTAATTTATTGTTTAATCTGTCTCTTAATTAAGTTGATGATTATTATTTGAATACAAGCAGGCAAAGCACATGAATGGGATATTGAGATCTATACACAATTCATGATATTAAGTAGATTGATTTCAACCACGGTCAAATGTGGCTTGACGGTAAGAAGCACTTAGTCGGCCTGTTGCCTATCGTTGTCTTAGTTTGAGTCTTACCATCGCGGGTGATATATATATATATATATATATAAAGAAAGTAGATTGATTTATTTATATGGGTATACGAGTATCTCAAAAGACTTTTCTATTTTCACCTTTCAAATGTTTATTTGTTTATTTATATGGCAATTTGAAGAGTGAAAAAAGAAGAACCCTTCCAAAAGACTTTTAAATTAAAAATAGGTTTATATTATTTTAATAAAAACACTCAAATTCCCCTCTCCCCACCAACCAAATCTAATTACCCTCTATTTTTTTCAAGTTAGAAATAATAATTTTCAAATAAACTAGTATTATTTTTAGATGGAAATGAAAATCATTTGAATGACCTTCCAAATTATTAATATATTATTATTAAATATTCAATATTAGTCTCATTTTAAAGATCTATATAAGATATTTCTAATGGTATAATTTTTATGATGATAAAATTTATAAATTAAAACATATTATATATTAATTGAATTTAATTAAAAATATAAAAAATGATATAGATATCAAATATTAAGGATGATATGATATTAAAAATAATATAATAATAATTAAAGAGAGGGAAGTTGCTCTTCAATATTGAAAAAAAAGAAGCAAAATCTTATTCTAAAAATCTCATTTGAAGAGTATGTTGAAGACAAACATACCGATGTTGCTCGTCTTTTGGGGATGTTCTAACAAGCAAATCCTTACGGTATCAGCTAAGGTGCCCAACCAATCTATAGAAATAAATTTACTATAAAGGAAACCCAATAAATATATAATTACTGTCTTTTCTCTCTGTGCATTTATTTAGTTTCCTGTCACAATAAATTTATAGTTGTTAAGGCTACCCTATCAATATAGGCATTTTGATAGTTATTATTTGACTCGGAGTCTCTGACTGCTTACACATTTAATACCACATATTAATAGGGGACCCAAATTGCAGTCTACTTCATTCATATGAATTGTCCATTCAAATTCTTCAAATCTGTAGATCAAAACTCAATGTCATAGGTCCTACAAGAGTGAAAAATTTGGAACAAAAACAAAGTGGATTTACAGGCAGCCAACCATATGTATCAATTCAGCAACCAAAATCCAAGGATCTGTGTCAGCAGTGCCTCACAGTATATGCCCCTCTAGGCCTCTAACAATCCAACTGGATAAGACACTGCTTCACTGGTCTGATATTTATCCGAATTGTACCTTTTTTTCCTTCAAAAATAAAAACCCAGATTCCTTTTTTTAGTATAACAAGGTTAGACAAGTTAAAAAGCAAATCCACTGTGTTTGCTGTCTTCAATTTACTGTCTAGATTTTCAACTGCAACAACAACACAGCTTTCTCCAGTACTACTATACTTTACTGCCTGCTTCCCCTTTTCACACACTCCACCATCTCTATCTATCTGCATCACTTAAACTACATTGAAGTATTTTTCTTCTCTACATGAGAAAGCATTGTTGTATAGCTATATGATGATATAATTACTTTCATGACACATAAAGTTCTATTAAAAAGGTGTGTTTTATGTAAGCATGGGTTCTCATAGATAGCAGCATCCAGGCAGATTAGATGCATCTGGATTTTTCTGCCAAGACAGCTGTGTGTCTGAAAGAAGAAAGATTCTCCACCTTTCTTCTTTTAGCTTTTATTCTTCACCTCACATTTTTTCTTCTGACAAGGTTATACAACATAAACAGTAAACACCATTCAACTAATCAACTTCTAATTTTCAATATTTAATACTGATTTTCTACTTCAGCCTCTTCCCTAACTAACTATACATAAACTAAATCAGTTAAGAGGTGATTACAGGCACAATTAACATAATTGAACAGAGACAAAGAGTAAATATATAGAAAGTGTTAAGAAGTTTTAAACTTTTCGGGTTTGGGGTTGGTTATTTATGATATGTGTGGATATTGAATTCTTCAACCTCTTAAAAAGAGAAGACCAGGATTTGAAGTATTGGACAACTATAACTTTTTGACTTTTGATCCTATCTTTATTAGTAAAATGTATACATGAAAATGTACATATATATCAGGACACATTCACCATCTCAAACACGAGTAGTCATTTCCATGTATTCATATTGTACAACATTTACCTAAATGATGACAATTTTATCTTCCTAACCTGTTCTTCTCTTTTGCACCTCTGATCTTGCTCTATTTTAAGAGGGTATTCCTGCAATCAAGAATAATGAAAATATATTGGTCGTAATGATGTTTCAGTAAAAAGAAATGCTCGGTGCAGTAGCAACAAGACGAGTAGACCACGTTGCAAAACTCATATTGCTTGATAATGCATTATGGAATTTCAAGTGTTAAACATCCTTAACAAGCATAAAGTTTAAGCTATCTGCATTCCAAATGATTGAAAACCTCATACTTGCACTTACAAGGTATAGTGTCAGGTGGACGTTCACATACCGGCATCAAACTGGAACAGGGCTTTGTTCCAGCATTTCTTTCCCTGTAATGCCATCTTTCAAGGTCTTGAAGTAAATGTCATAGTCCTTCTCTGGAGGAGGGTTTTCAGGGTCAACTGTAAACGGTTCACTGAACGGAATGGTACTCTTAACCTGCAATAGAAACACAAGGGCACATACATAATAAGAATTCAAGTCATACAGTAATCATCCAATCTTTATAGATCACTATATATTAATGTTAACGCAAAGGAAAGGCAAGTGTGTTACCTCAAATGTTTTGTCACATGCATATGGGCTTTCCAAGGCAGCCACACATATGCGAGCAACCT
Source organism: Acer negundo (assembly GCA_035582765.1). Lineage (NCBI taxonomy): Eukaryota > Viridiplantae > Streptophyta > Magnoliopsida > Sapindales > Sapindaceae > Acer > Acer negundo. Next base: position 17,804,250 of record CM069232.1, on the reverse strand, counting down.
CTTCCCTTGATACCTTGCCCTGAATATAATATACATCAAATTTAAAAAAAAGTTCTGCTAAAAGGGAATTTCCATAAAGCTAGAAGTTGAAAGCTATGTCTCTAACCCAACTCAATTTCAATGAACAAGTTTCATTTTTTTTTTTCTTTTAAGTTTTGTGATGTAAAACATAAAAACTTGAGCAATATCTGGACAAACCTATAACAAAATGCAGTATTCACCATCTACTTAGAGTTAATACCGTTATATTGTCTCCTTGATCAAAAATAAGATCTGCTCCAGCAGGCTCCTCTGTTAATGCGCAAGGCCTTACAATGGTATATGGAACTCCACTTTCCCGTATTAAATCCTCACCCTGTTCAAAAAGTGGATGTCATAAGAAAATTAAAAAGAGATGATACAAAGAACCTGAACTTCATAGCCAGATAGTTTAGTAATCCACTAAAATGCCCAATTATTCTAGTCTTAAACAAATTTGGTTATATATTTAAATTATGTCAGGTCTTGACATATTTTGATACTTGCAGATAAAAAGCAACGACAATATGAAAGCTTTTAAAGTAGGAAAAATCACATTACATGTCATATTGAAAAGGTAATAAGCTTCTTTCTTCCTCAGGGAACTCTTCTTCAAGCTTGAAACCATGAGAAAATTATATGTGTTTGATTTCTTTTCCAAGAGCAGTTTTTATGAAGAATTAGTTTATGCACAACAACACTTAAGCAAGGTCCATCTGAGTGAATGTTTCTTTCTGCCTATAGAAATTAAAGATCTTGTCGTCAACACACAATATATAGAAGTTGAGTATATCTAATTTTTTGTATTGTGAGTTTTTATTTTCTCTTTTCTCTAGTTTCTGAATCCTAATCTATTAGTAGGCTTCAGTACTGTAATTTAGATTATTGAAGTAACTCAAAAGAGTAAAACTAGTTTTTGTTATGTTCAATGTCCCATACAAACTCAGAACTGAGAACCTGATAACTTTACGGGATTCAAAGCACTTCCTTTCTGTAAGATTTTGGTTTTCGCGAGTGTTTAAATGTTACGTTATACATTTCTTTTGTTTTTATAATTATAAGTTTAAGTCTTAAAACTCAGTTCAACTCTGGAGTTCATGACATTTTGCAAGGAAAATTCATCAAACAAGGATCGAGAATTCAACCTTCAACTTGAATGTTAGAATGAAACCCAGTTCCTTATTCAAGCGCACAGCAGGAGGTTGTTTACTTAGATCCAGTCCAGGCCTTTCAGGTCGGGTAACTCCTGCGGAGCTCACATGGACAAACCTACAATTGATGCAACCATAAAAAAAAATTATCATGGGATATATCCTGGTAGATTAACTAAATTCAATCATATAAAAAAAAAATATGAACCTGGGAGTGACGGGATCCTTTACATAAGACCGTATACTTGATAATGGAAGCTGAAATGCACCTTCCACAAAAGTGGGATTTAGTTTCCCATCATATTCGAACTTGCTGAACATGAGCTGGAACAATTTGCAACCAGTGTTAAGTTATAAAGAGAAGTCTGTAAGCCAAAATATAGAGAAAATAGTAAGCACAGAGACATGCCTGCAATGAGACAACATTGCTTGAGTCAAAAGGTGGAGCATCTGATACGGTTCGAGCTCGAAATATAGGTCTCAAAGAAGAAAACGGCAAACGTATCTGAAAAAAAAATAAAGAGAAAATGACAGATCAAGTATAAAATTTATTTACCATAGCCCATAGATTAATGATCATAATGTACCTACCGACTGCCATTGCCCCCCTACAGTGTCAAAACCTGCTGTATAACCTACAGTATCCCACTCGCTACTAGTTCGAACAATAAGTTTATACCGACGACCATCGCCTTTTAAGCGCAATTCCAAACCATCATATGCAGAAAGATCCTCTGGCTCAGAAAAATTCTGAAGCAAAAAAGTAAAGTTTCTATCACATATGAAAGTGGAATTAGGAAACCATCAAACCAGAAAAAAGGAAGAAAAAACTATAGTTCCCATCTATTGCCAATAAAAGATTCATTCTTATACAATGATTAAATTTTGTTTATGGATATGGTCTTCATATTTTTGTTCCTCATACTGTATAGGCATGAAGAGCTACAATAGGTTAATATTCTTACAATAAACTTTGTATGATACGGAAGACCATGTGTACTACGATTGAAAGCTACATCAAAATAAATTAATTAGGTTATAATTAAGTTACACTAGATTACTTTGGTTCATTGGAAGTTATAATCTATCTTAATTATTTACAAAAACAGTAGTTGGTGTTCAAGTGATCTTTTCTAATTAAGTGGCAAACGAACAAGAAAAAAAAACTCAACTAGTTTCATGTTAATATTGAGATAACACAGTCAAGGACCATTGAAGCACCAAAAGTGCAGGAAAATGGATGACTCTAAGATAAAATGTTGCAGTTTACCTTTGTTCTGATACTAGTAAAGCCGCCATTGTTTGCAGTGGAAACAACACCTGAATGATACAACCAAAGGACAACCCAAAGATAAATAAATGCATTTGAATCCAGAGTTCTACTAAAATTACCTGAAAGATAATACCATAAAAACATAGGCTATATGATATGGCAACAAAAAACCTTTAAACAGTCCTGTTGGTCCACCATTTTCACCACCAGTTCGGTCAAATTGAAATGTACTTTCACTAACGCCGCCCATCACAACATCATCTAAAGCACCCCAAGGGAGTTCTTTAAAACTACCATCTGCACAATGCAGGTGGGACAAATAAGACTCAATTAAAACATATTTCAGTGCAGAAACAGACAAAAGGTTAAATTTCTTTTTGGCAAGGGCTCTGCTCACATGGTATCGGAGTATTCTGATGAATATGATTAGTTAAAACTCAACAATCAATCTCAATTGGCACATATTTAGCATAATTTCTCTAAGTAACATGAATCTTGGTTTTTCAATAAATCATCAGCTGAAACAATACGGTGACATGTTTGTAATAACAAGTGAATGTATAATACCAAAAAGATTCATTTGGGAAAATTTATATCCTTGTTTACTAACATCTGTAGCTTCATAAACTTTTCTTCCTACATCATACATACATATTTTTGCCCACCTAGATCACCCCTACATCTTTCTAGGGTTTTTATAAAAAGACAAAAACATCTTATGTGATTAATCAGGTATAAAAGAATTTAATCAGCTGTAAGCATTAAGTCATTAACTAAAATTGTACCTTCAAATCCAAATAGTAATTTCCCATTTCGAAGTCCAATGCTCCCTTTTACAGCATTAATCAAATTCTTCATCCCAACATACTCCACCATTTCAGGTGAATCACCTTTAATCTGTTTTTATTCATCAAATAAATTATCACAGTTACGAAGAACTACATCTTTGAAGTTAAACCGGAAAAACAAATGACATTCTTGTTGGAAAAGGCAACTGTCCGGATTCTAGGGATCCAGAGAGTTGACTCAATTAAAGATATTCTAGGAGGATTCTTAGGATAATTAGCTGTGTAATTATTGTAATTATTATAGCTAGAAAGTAGGGATTTGTACTGTAATTAGTCCTAAATGTTAGCTAGTAATAGGTTATATATTGAGGAGATGTTGTATTGATTCATTAATTTTGTAATGCAAAATTTCTTCTTATTCAAACTTCATGGTATCAAAGCCAGGTTCCAACTCTGAAACCTAGGCATTCTTACGTGAGTTCTTGGACTTCTTCCTTGGCCTTTTTTTTTTTTTTTTTTTTTTTTTTTTCCTCTTGATTCACTCTTAATCTGTCACTATGTCGAAAGACTCTTCGACTTCTAACCTGTCTACCTCCGCTAAAAACCAGCCACCACTAAATCCTCCTTCTTCTGATCATCATCCGGTTAAGATCACCAACATCAAACTTAATGGGGACAATTTTCTTTGCTGGACCCTCTCTGTCTAGATGTATATCCACGGTAGGGGCAAAATAGGCCATCTAATAGGAGACAAAGTCGAACCAGCAGCCACAGATGCGCAGCATGCAATCTGGGATGCTGAAAATTCCATGGTGATGGCTTGGCTAGTTAATTCCATGGAGGAGGAAATCAGTGCAAATTATCCAGGGTATACTACGGCTAAGGAGATGTGGGAGAACTTGAAGCAGATGTATTCTAATCAAGGCAACCAATCCCAAATATATGAGATCCAAAGATTGGAAAAGAAAAGCAAGACACAGACACTGTTACCAAATATTTTGTTGGTCTCAAGCGTCTTTGGCAAGACCTTGATATGTTCTATGAAAATATGTGGAAGGATCCGGCCGATGGAACTTACTTCCAAAATGTGACAGAAAATAGCCGAGTTTTTAAGTTTTTGGCAGGGTTAAATGTAGAGTTTGATAAGTTCCGGGGTAGGATTATAGGAAGACAACCCTCCCTTCTATAAACGAAGTCTTTGCTGAAGTGAGAAGGGACGAAAGTAGACGTGCGGTGATGATGGAAAAGAAGAGTGAATCCCATCCTGTTGAGACTTCTGCTCTAGTCTCACAAGAGGTAATAGCCTATAAAGTACAGTTTCGTAGGAATGATGATAAACCAAGAGTATGGTGTGACCACTGCAATAAGCCAAGACACACCCGTGAGACATGTTGGAAACTTCATGGCAAGCCGGCCAACTGGAAACCTAGGGACAAATCAGCCTCTACCACCCACTCTGCAGCCCTTCTCAATAAGGATCAGGTGGATCAACTCCTGAAATTACTTCCATCCAATTCCGGAACAAACAGCTCTAATTCTAGCAGTTTCCTAGCCCATACTGTTTTTTTTTTAGCAATTACACACATGTACCTTGGATCATTGATTCAGGTGCATCCGACCACATGACTAGCATCTCATCTTTGTTTCAAACCTATGTTCCTTGTGCTGGTCATCAAATAGTAAAAATTGCTGATGGAAGTCTCACTATCATTGCTGGAAAGGGTTCCATTAAACTGTCAGATAACCTTATCCTAAATTTTGTTTTACATATACCCTATCTCTCTTGTAACTTATTGTCAGTTAGCAAACTATCTCAAGATTCTAACTGCTCTATTGTGTTTTATCCTACTAAATGAGAATTTCAGGATATGGTTACGGGGAAGATGATTGTCTGTGCTAGGATGAGAGATGGACTCTACTATTTTGAGGTTACTCTGAGTAATTAGTTCTAAGGTTAAATTGTGATGCTAGTTCTTTCACTACAAAAGATCAAATTATGATGTGGCATTATAGACTAGGTCATCCTAGTTTTGCATATTTGGAGAAAATCTAACAATAAAGGAATTTTAATTGATACATGCTGCTTCTCTAAAAGCAGCTGAAATCTATGTTTCTAAATCATACCGTGCATCAAAACCCTTTTATCTTGTGCATAATGATGTGTGGGGACCTTCTAATATTCCTACACTCACTGGAAAACGTTGGTTTGTTACTTTTATAGATGACCACACACGTTTATGCTGACTGTACCTAATGCACACAAAGTCTGAAGTTGTATACATCTTTAAAGACTTTTACAAAATGATTGAAAACTGGTTTCAAACTAAAATCAACATTTTGCGTAATGATAATGGTATCGAATACTTTAATCACAGTCTTGGTAATTTTATGAGCGAAAATGGAATTCAACATCAATCCACATGTAGAAATACACCCCCCCGGCACAGTAAAACGGTATAGCAGAAAAAAAGAACCACCATCTTTTAGAAGTAAGTAGGGCCCTCATGTTGTCCATGAATGTCCCTAAATACCTCTGGGGAGAAACAGTTCTAACTGCCGGCATACTTAATCAATCGGGTACCATTTAGGGTTTTAAAACATGACACTTCTTTGAATTTTTTTAAGAAATGTTTCCCTACAAACCGGTTGAGTTCCAATTTGAGCCTTAAAATTTTTGGATGTATTGTTTTTGTCCATCAACCTCATATCTCTCATTCTAAACTTGATGCAAAGGCAGAAAAATGTGTTTTTATTGGGTATGCACCAAATAAAAAGGGGTATAAATATTTCAATCCTAGAAATAAGAAAACTTATGTCAGCATGGATGTTACTTTTTTTGAAAACAGGCCATTTTTTGGTAATCATCTTCAAAGGGGAGAAAAGATAGGAAGATGATTTTGGGAAATTGATCAGGTTTCTAATCAGAATCCTAATTTCTTGCCCCCTAATTAGCTTCCGGATCAGATTATTCCTCCTTTAGTTTCATTTGATTTTCTACCTGAATCCACTCTGTATAATCAGGAAACTAGTGGTCAAAAGGAATTGATTGTGTCTGATTTGGATTCTAATAAGACAATGGATAATCAGGATAATCCTTGTCCAAATGAAATTGATTTTGAACAGCTAGAGTCTAGTTCTTTGCCACATCATACTGACACTAGTGCGGGGGGAGAAACATCACAAGATAAGAACCCAAATCTGGGCAATTATCTAGCTGTATAGCTAAAATTGTACACTCAGAGGAAAACACATGATAGCAGAGTCCAAACTCATCAGGGACCACATCAATCACAATCACCTGGACCAAAACCTAACACAACTCAACAGGGTAAGATTTCTGTGACTAATCTTTTACTGCCTCCTAAACCAATGTCTAAACCCTCTCTTCCTTCTAAATCTATGCCTAAACCTGTTGAAAAACTAATCAATGTGGAGCAATCTGAAACTGATCTAGACATTCCTATTGCTATTAGGAAAGGTGTTAGATCTTGCACCTCTCATCCAATAGCCAAGTTCATGTCTTATCATAGGCTGTCTGAAAATTACAGAGCCTTTTCATCTAGTCTGTCAAACCTTGTTATACCTAAAACCATACAAGAAGCCTGATCTAACCCAAACTGGAAACATGCTGTTTTAGAAGAGATGTTAGCTATAAAAAAAACGGAACTTGGGAGATTGTAAACCTACCTAAGGGGAAGAAGGTTGTTGGGTGCAAATGGGTTTTTACAATCAAATGTAGGTCTGATGGATCTATTGAAAGGTACAAGGCTAGGCTTATCGCAAAAGGGTTCACACAAACTTATGGGTTTGACTACCAAGAAACCTTTGCTTCGGTGGCCAAAATTAATTCCATTCGGGTCTTTTTATCTGTGGCAGTAAATTACAATTGGTTGCTGTACCAATTAGATGTAAAAATGCTTTTTTTAAATGGGGACTTAGAAAAAGAGGTATTTATGGAACTTCTACTAAGTTTTGGAAAAGAATTGGGCAGTGGGAAGGTTTGTAGGCTGGTCAAATCTTTGTATGGAAGAAAACAGTCCTCTAGAGCATGGTTTGAAAGGTTTGAGAGAGTTGTGAGGAAATTTGGCTATAACCAGAGCCAATGTGACCAATGTTCTTTAAACATTCTAAAGAGGGAAATAGAGCTATTTTGATTGTATATGTGGATGATATCATCCTAACCGGGGATGATATAGTTGACATTGAAAAATTAAAAAAGGCTTTGGCAAGTGAGTTTGAAATCAAGGATTTGGGAGAGTTAAAATACTTTCTTTGGATGGAATTTGCAAGATCCAAGAAGAGAATTTTCATATCTCAAAGAAAGTATGTGCTGGATTTATTGAAAAAGACAGGAATGTCGGGTTGTAAGACAACCAAGACACTTATTGAGCCCAATCTCAAACTTGATGCTGCAAATTCAGAAACACAGATTGATAAAGGGCAGTACCAGCGGCTTGTGGGGAGGCTGATTTACTTGGCTCACACCAGGCCTGATATCTCATTTGCAGTCAGTTTGGTAAGCCAATTCATGCACTCACCAGGTTCTCAACATCATGAAGCTGTTTTAAGGATATTGAGATACCTAAAGGGGGCACCGGGCATAGGTTTATTATTTGAAAACAAAGGACATCTACGGGTTAAGGTTTATACGAATGCTGACTGGGCTGGGAGTGTTACTGACAGAAGATCAACTTCCGGTTATTGTGCTTTTGTTGGTGGGAACCTTGTTACTTGGAGAAGCAAGAAACAAGGAGTGGTGGCAAGGAGCAGTGCTGAAGCTGAGTTTAGAGCAGCTGCACTTGGTATTTGTGAGGTTTTGTGTATCAAGAGGCTACTTGAGGATCTTAAAGTACAAGTGCCACAGCCATTAAAGCTTTATTGTGATAATAAATCAGCAATTGCTATTTCACATAATCCAGTTCTACATGATAGAACTAAACATGTGAAAATAGACAAGCATTTTATCAAGGAAAAATTGGAGAATGGACAGATTTGCATGCCATATCCTACCAACCTCAGAATAGATTGCAGATTGTCTCACTAAAGGATTGCCAAAGAATCAATTTGAGAAGCTGGTATGCAAGCTGGGTTTAGAAGATATTTTCAAGCCAGCTTGAGGGGGAGTATTGGAAAAGGCAACTGTCCGGATGCTAGGGATCCAGAGAGTTGACTCAATCAAAGATATTTTAGGAGGATTCTTAGGATAATTAGTGTAATTACTGTAATTATTATAGCTAGAAAGTAGGGATTTGTACTGTAATTAGTCCTAAATGTTAGCTAGCAGTAGGTAACATATTGAGGAGATGTTGAATTGATTCATTAATTTTGTAATACAGAATTTCTTCTTATTCAAACTTCATAAATTTAACTTCCTAGAAAGGAACAAATCTGGCTTCTGAGAGAAAAGATTGCAGTTAGTTTGTACCTCCGGTTCAAAGAACTTGATTCCCTGCACAAAATCATGTTTTAAATGTCAAGAACATATATAGGAAAAAATAAAAATAGTGGAGAATCCAGTAGGAAAAATAAGAGAACAATTATACAAACATCATGATTGAAATGTTTGTGGTCATACTTGGCTGTATGGGTAAAGGTAAAATACGAGAACAATTATACAAACGTCATGTTTGAAATGTTTGTGGTCATACTTGGCTGTATTTTGCTCTATCAGGAGTGTCTCCTTCCTTTGGCCCAACAATAACAGAAACAGCATTAATAACATTTCTCACTCCTTTAAAATACTTAGGTAACAAAGTGCTCTCCTTGGTAATATCTCCAACAATCTGGCATTCCGAGGAAACAGGATCAGTTGGAAACATAAGAAAATGAATTTATATAAAAAAAAAAATGCACCAGGGTATATAGAGTCATAGACAGCGGACTTGTTATATGCACCTATAAACTATGAACATTCCAGACCATAACTTGCACACAACACACAAGGTGTTTCCGATATGCATTAAAGCGATGAAAGTTCAGGGAATATCAACAATTATTGGGGAATCTTAGGAGCAAAATATCATTAATTCCATACCAATGGCCAATTTCCAAAGGATTTACAGATGGTTTCATCTTATCTTTTTTTTTCAGTCCATAAATATAGAACTTAACAGAAACATAAGTAACTCATGGTAGAGAAATATTGAGCCCAAAATGTACAAATATACTAAATTATATAGAAAAGAAATGGAGGTCTATTTACAATGCCATAAATATCAAACTTTTATCCTTATCAGAACATTATGCCACCATATCTGGCAAGGGCTATAATGGTAGCTAACGTACCAAATCAATGTCGGGCCCTAACATTCTTCTAGCCTTCTCTTCATTTCTCACCTGTGAAATGGAATTAAAACATTAACAGCTACTACATATTGAAAACTTCAAAAAGTGGATATTGAGTTAAGATCAGAATACCAATACTCGAACGGGCAATCCTTTCTTCCGCAAAATGTCAACAACTCTTCTACCAACACCACCAGTAGCTCCAGATACCAGTACAATGCCTGAAGTTTCCATTGCCTTTGGTGGTTCTTCGGGCGATGGGCTCGAGAGTTTCTCAATTAGAGATTCAACAAACTTCCCAAACAATAAATTCACATTAGTTGATGCATAACAAACTTCACCAATCACCACTAGAAGTGATCAAAATCTCTAGTACCTTCACAGGAGACGGAGGACCGTTGAAAAAAAACAACGTTTTCAAGAATCTACCAAGGTCCCAAGATTCTGCTGATATGACTCCTCTTCTATATGATGTTCTCAAGGGGAAACTAGTTGAGCTGTGTCGGTGGTAAAGAAAAGTGTTGTGTTTGTTATTATTAAGTTGAAGAAAAGGTTTAGGAAGTGGAGAGGACAGCAACTGAGGTTGTAAACAATTCTTAGAAAATTTTCTACCAACAGGTGATGAAAAACCCTGCAGTGTCATTTGATTGAGTTATAATTATTAAATAAATAAATAAATAATCATTGAATTCATTGATCATGTTCATGTAATGTACAAGTTTTTCAATTCGAAATCATTGAATTCAGAGTATTATCAACCAAACCCAGATTGATAAAAATCCCATTTATGTCTATCAATCTAAACCAACATACAAAAATTAAAAAGCATAAAAATTGAATCACATGAATATGAATGTTTCATGAATACAATCTAAGCATAAAAATTGGACAAGTGGGTCTACCTGAAAACTAAGAATGAAGGAAGGCGATGATAGTTTTGCAGAACAACAGCACTCCATTTTTGGTTTATTTAGAGTGAGAACAAAAAGAGTGTTAAAAGTGGCAAGAGGAGCAAAATGATATTTTAAAAATGGAGTAAATTTAGACCACACAACACAAATGTACACGTAACAGCAAACTATAAGGACTGGTTATTAACTGTAAATTGCGCCAAAATTAATGGGCTTTGTTTGTGGGCTTCCATGCAGGCCCATTTAAAATTGTATTTGACCCAAAAAAAAAAACAAGATATTTGCGTCTGCCGGGAGTCGAACCCGGGTCTATTGCTTGGAAGGCAATTATCCTAACCGTTGGACTACAGACGCTGCTTGTTACAATAGCTATTTTATATATAGATTTTATTATTAATCTATTCTAGAAGATAATACATCAAGAAATTTTTTTATAAATATTTATTTTTTTGCAGAGTAAATGTTCACTCAACATGGGATGAAAAAATTGAGATAATTTTTTAAAAACTTAATGAGTTGTGCTAAAACAACTTAAATTTGTAACTTAAAATTTTAACATTAACATCTCATCCATTCATGTGTTCTTAATTTAAGAGTTATAAATGTATTTAAATCTTAGCCATTTAATTAAGAGTGGTAATTTAGATAATGATGTCTAAATTTTAAGTCAATTTAGTTTGACCCAAACTTAATTTTAAATTTTTTTTATACAAATATGTTATGAAATTATTAAAATTGTATATCAATTTTATAATTTTAAAAATAGAAGAAAAACTGTTTTGTTTGACTACTAAAATAGAATAATTAGTTATGTTATATATATATAAAAAAAAGAATAATTAGTTAAATAGAATAATTACTCACACCACATATATAACTAATATTTTACTTTTATTTCGAAAATTCTATTTTTAAAATTTTAACATGTGGTGTGAGTGATTATTCTATTTAACTAATTATTCTATTTTTTTATAACATGACTAATTATTCTATTTTAGTAGTCAAATAAAACAGTTTTCTTCTATTTTTAAAATTGGCATCTAAATTTATTTTTGTTAAATGAACGATAAAAAAAAATGCTAGATATATTTACCGAAATTCATGTTACTATCGAAACCGTCGATAGTATATAAAGAAGTAAACATGCAAACAATGTCCTCATCATCAAGTCCTTTACTTGATCAAAACTTGAAACTAATATATCAATATGGCAACCATGAAGAGATCATTTATTTTGTTCTTCATTATAGCATTAGATCTCATGTTCGTGGTTGCCAAGGTTTCTGCAATTGAAACTAATTCCCTACCGACAATTAGTAGGCGGATGCTTCTTTCCGAACCTCGTCAGCGTACACCGGCCACACCAGCAACACCAACGACACCAGCCACTCCGCGTACACCGACCACACCAGCAACACCGGCCACTCCGGCCACACCAGCCACTCCGCGTACACCGGCCACTCCAGCCACACCAGCAACTCCACGTACACCGGCCACACCGCGTACACCGCCCGTACCTGCACACGTCCACGACCCGTTTCCGCGCACGCCGGCCTCCCGTGCCCGGCCACACGACCACGTCGAAACCTCACGTACACCAACACGGCCACGCGCCGTGCAACGCCCAGCTCGACCACGTCGCGCGGCCGCGCGCCCGGAGCTCGCGTACACCGACCACACCCGACCACTCCGTGCACACGCGGTGCAAGGCCACACGCGCCGACTCGGCGTACTCCGGCCCGCCCGCCACACCGGCCAGTGCACGCGCACTCGGACACGCCGCTCCGGCACGCGCGCCGGCCCTTTCCGGCAACTCGGCCACTCGACCACTCACGCACCGCGGGCCCTCCGGCCACTGCAGCGTACCCGAATACCCGCCAGCACGCACGCACCCACGAAAACGTACACACACCGACACACGACCTCCGTGCACACGGACATAGACACCGGACACATCGAGGCACACCGGACACACCGGACACACTGGACACACCGGACACACCGGACACACCGGACACACTGGACACACCGGACACACCGGACACACCGGGCACACTGGACACACCGGACACACCGGGCACACCGGACACACCGGACACACGGCGTAATTGATGAAGGTGCATTTTATATATGTTCCTTGTGAAGCATAAATATATCCTGCCTTTCCAATTTCAAGTTAAAGGGCGACATGATGATGATGATCACTTGGAAATAAGAAAAAACTAAACAATATTACGGATTCAAGTTATATGTTTGATTCTTTCCTTTTATTTTACTTGGATACCATATATTATATATATTTAATTTTATTTCCAAGTTAAAATATATTGTAAAAGAAATTTGAATAATAATAAATTCATTTCTTTTATATTTTAGTATTTAATGTGACATAATAGATCTTTCTTTCTTTCTTTTTTTCTGACCCCGTCTATGAATTTTATTTGGGTTCAATTTACATTTCAAAATTGGATGCAGTTGCAAATAATGTTTTCCAATTTGCAAGAAATCACATATCTCTTCACTTCAGTTAAAATTTGACCTAATAATAGTTTATGTAGTTATTTTAAACGGCCTCTCAACTTTGGGCCCTGGATAGACCAATATAACTGACATCGTGTGCTTTCATTGTATATCGAATATATCAAAATCTTATGGTAAATTTAATGTCAACATGAATCGAGAGAAAACTTGTAAACCACTCTTAGAAGTTGATAATAACCTCCATTATAAGGTTAATATATATTTGAAGAGAAAAATTCAGATCAGCTGCATTGAATTTTTTATTTACAGAAAGATAAATAAATTTAAGGATTAAATTTTATGATATACTAGATTGTAGCCTGCACGATGTGCAGGCCTAAAATATTAATTGAAAATATAGAGTTTTTCTTTGGGTTAATATTAAAGACCTCCCCTCACCTTTGAACTATTATTAGATGTCTTGTTAAAAGTGTTTTTATTTCAGAAACATCCCCTATGGACTAACAAACAATGATTCAATTGATCGATTTTTGATGTTAAAAAGTCTATAATGTCCGTATTTAAGCTTCAATTATATTAATTGAACATTATACCCTATGAATTCTACCAAATAAAGCATTGTTTGTTGGTCCATAAGGGGTGTTTCTGAAATAAAAACATTTTTACTAGACATTCAATAATAGTTCAAAGGTGAGGGGATGTTTTTAATATTAAACCTTTTTCTTTTTAATGAAGAAAAATATTTTAATTAAAATAATTCATAAATCAAAATTAATATAGTTGTAACTTTTCATTATGGCCACTATGATCATAGGCAAATATTATGTTGTCTCATAATCGGTAATTCTAATATTCACCACTTCACCATTTTTCAAAAGCTCAAATGCAATTGTAGATATGCACTATGATCTTTATAAATAAATAATTCTAATTAGTTTCATATTGTTATGAAAATACAATATAAGTGAATGTCCAATCCCACAATGTAACTTGTGATCCTTCACCTTCCTCAATTTATTCTCTAGTTTATGGTACCATTAGAGGTGGCCATGGTTTCGGTTAAACCGATGGTTTTGTCCGCGGTTTAACCGAAACCGGACTGCCAAAAACCGTAACAAAACCGGAACCGGAACCGGCGGTTCCAAAACCGACCGGAAACCGGTCGAACCGGTTACGGTTTCGGTTTGAGGCGGTAAAAAACCGGTTCAAACCGGCGGTTTTAACCATGGTTAAACCGCCAGTTTAAAAAAAAATTAATTAATTATGGACGAATCAGAAGATGACACGTGGCATACGGTTTGAAAAAATTACCGTTGAACCAAACCGAAACGGTTAAACCGCCGGTTTTAAAAAAAAAAAAAAAAATTTTGCCCAATGAACGTGTGACACGTGGCAGAAAATTTGAAAAAAAAATAAGGTGTCGTTGGCCAACGGCACCTAGCAGCTGCAGGCGTGCAGCTTACTGACCGTTGGCCAATGGCCACTTTTTATTTATTTTTTAAACCCTAAACTTTTCCTAATTGCAAACATACCCCTCTCTATAATCCTATAAATACCCCCCACACTTCATTATTCTTCACACCACTCTCAATCTCTCAACTTCTCTCAATCTCTCTCAATCTCAAATTCTCAATTCTCTTTACAATCTACAATTTTATTTAATTTTCATTTCCCATATAAATTCTTTCTTGTATTTTTTAGTTTTTACTATTATCTATTTTTTCAATCATCAAATTGATTAACAATATTTATTTCTTTTATTTTTTACTATTAAAATATTTTTTTTCATCACTATTATTTCAACAATATTTTTTTTCAAACATCTATTTTTTTTTTTGAAAGTGTTACATTGTTACCACTATTATTCCAACAATATTTTTTTTTTTACAATCTTCTATTTTTTTTTACTTGTTTACCACTATTATTTCAACAATATTTTTTTTTCAAACATCTATTTTTTTTTGAAAGTGTTACATTGTTACCACTATTATTCCAATAATATATATTTTTTTACAATCTTCTATTTTTTTTTACTTGTTTACCACTATTATTTCAACAATATTTTCTTTACATATATCAATATTTTTTGTATTATTAATTTTTCAATGGCTAGTGGGGGAAATAGTTCAAGAAATTTGAACAAAGAAAAGGGTCCAATGCACAACTTGTTGGAACACGTTGGCGGTGATGTTAATTACGACCGATCATACCACGAGTTCTTTCAAGACCAATTTGGATCCGATCACCCTTCTAGTCCTAATCCTCCTCTAATAATTCCCAAATTCGACGGACTCAACCACGATCCCAATACCTCAAATACTAATGAAAATCTATCTAACCCCCCACCCCCTTCAAATGATTTTTTTGCAGGTGAAGGTGAAGAAAAGCAGATGAAGTCTATCCTCTTCAGGGTGCATATGAAGAAAACGGAGTTAGATGGTGGATTTTTCCATATACAGTGCAATTACTGCTCCAAATCATACAAGACTACCAAATCCTTTGGATATGGCACGTACTGGGCTCATATCAAAAGAAGTCACCCGTCCGAATTTGAGAAATCCAATAACCAAGCCCAAATTGCCAGGTACGCAACCTCTGGTAATCAATTATTTCATTATACGTCTAAAAAAAATAGGGAAGAATTAGCATTAATGGTTGCAGTAGAACACTTACCTTTTGGTTTTTGTGAGAAAGTAGGTTTTGTTAATTATTGTCAAAATGCATTAAATCCTGCAATGCAACGTGTTCCTAGATCCACTCTCACACGTACACTAAATGCCATTTTCAAAAAAGAAAAAAACATATTGAAATCTTTTTTTTATCAATTTCAAGGTCGCTTTTCCATATGTGCCGACATATGGAGCGACAATTATGGTAGTCATTCATATTTGGGTGTCACATGTCATTATATGGACAATGACTGGGACATGCAAAAAAGAATTCTTGCATTTCGTGTTTTCGATGACTCACATTCAGCTCAAAATATTTTTCAACTCCTTAAAATCATTTTTCAAGAGTATAATATCCTAAACAAAATTTTTGCTATTGGCTTTGATAATGCTGCAAGTAATACCGCATCTATTCCTATGTTACAAGATTTGTGCAATCCCTATTTTGGGGGTAAATTATTTCATCAAAGATGTGCATGTCATGTTTTAAATTTGTGTGTTCAAGCTGGATTAACAGAGCTTTCTGCTTTTATTAGACCAATTAGAGATAGTATTAATTATATTTGGAGGCATAACAAAATCCAGAAACAATGGTTAAAATATTGCTCTCATAATAATATGCGTCCCAAAAAATTTTCTAGAGATATTACCACTCGTTGGAATTCTACTTATAAGCTGCTTAATGAAAGTGTTGAATATAAGGAATTATTAGTTTCTTTTATTACTTATAACGTTCCTTCAATTTCTCTTCAATTGAACCATTGGAATGCATGTATAAAAATTCTTGAATTGCTACGTGTTTTTAATGATGCTACCAATGCTTTATCTGGTGTTTACTATCCCACTACTCATTTATTTCTTATTCAAAGTGTTAATATTGCTGGTGCATTTAGTGACTGTGAATTCGATATTCAATTGAGTCCATGTGTTGCAGCTATGAAAACAAAATGGCTAAATTATTATGGGGAGATTCCAAATATTTATTTGCTTGCACCGTGTTTTGATCCACGTTTTAAATTAAAAAGTTTGCAGGATTATTTGACTCATTATTACAAATGTTTAGGATTAGAAATTGATGTTCTTCATTATTGTGATTCCGTTAAGACTTTGCTTTATGAATTATACGATGAATATCTTACAATGTATGGTCCGTCTTTGAACTTGCCGGTTTCACAACCCCCACCCACATCTGGTGGTACTAGTACTTCCGTAAAATTCCAATTAAAGGGTTTAGGGGATCGACTGTTTTCCCAAAGAGCCAAAAAATTAAGAACATCTTCATCCTCATCTGTCTCTGAGCTTGACCGGTATTTAGAAGACACTCATGAATTTTTAGAAGAAAAATTTAGTCTCCAGGTTTGGTGGAAGACTCATCAACAAGATTATCCAATTTTGGCTATTATTGCCAAACAAATTCTTGGAACACCGGTTTCTACCGTTGCTGTGGAACAAGAATTTAGTGCAGGTGGAAATATTTTGGAACCAAGACGGTCGGTTATGTCTCCACAATCACTTGAAATGCAGGCGTGTGTTGATGATTGGACAAAGGCAAAATACAGACAACAAGAACTTCAGCCGGAGATAGTGAACGACTTCTTTGAAGATGACCAAACCACCGGTACGGAAGGAAGCGACTAGATTCCGTTCAAACTTCCAAACTCCAACATTGAGCAACTTATTAAAGGTAAAAGAACTACGTGGCCTTTGATTCCTCTACATTGGTGGAGGATACGTAGGCAACTTAATTGTGGTAAAAATTAAGTGCAAGGCCGGTTTTTTTTTTTTTTGTTTTTTGTTTTTTTAAATTTTAACTTTGTTACTTTGTAATATTGTTTCTTTGAATTGAGCCTTCAAGGCCAATCTCTTATTTATTTATTTATTTTTTTTTGTGAAATTGTAAAGTTGTATTTATTAATAAAAGTGAATTTCTTTTCTTTTAAACATTGTTAAATACTTAAATACTTCAATGAAAATGTTTGTAATTATTATTTTTTATTTTAAACTTTGTTCAATTGTAATTATTTTTTGGAAAGATTTTATATTTACAACCAATTTTTATGATTTATCTCACTTGGAAAAAAAGTTGAAAAATAAAAAAAAATAAAAAATAAAAATAAAAACGAACCGAAACCGAAACTGTCCAAAACCGAAACCGAAACCGAAACCGAAAACCGACGGTTACAAACCGCCTCCAAACCGTGAGCCACGGTTTCGGTTTCGGTTTTAGTGGATCTCCAAACCGAAACCGCCGGTTTCAAACCGAAACCGAACCGAAACCGAACCGCGGCCACCTCTAGGTACCATTTACTCTCAAGTTTATGGCTCCATTGATTCTCAAGTCTATTGCTTGTGTTTTTCATTTGTAACTACTACATTGTGAGCCTATAAAATAGAGGTCTCACCAAGTTGTAAATACTATTGAGAAGTGAATAAAATATCATATTTATATGTCATCTATCTCTTGATTTCTTCTTGTGTTCTTGTGTTCTTACTATTGATTTCTTCACGTTATCAGCATGACGTAGCTCTGATCAGGTAAATATTCTTCTTTATTCATTCCATTTTCACAAGGTATGAAAATGTTGTAATTTGTTATTAACTCACTGCAATAATATTCATTATTTTTCATATTACAAAATATCATGGATTTAACATGAATATTTTTACCCTTACATATTTTGTTATATTATTTGACATATTT
Organism: Acer negundo; assembly: GCA_035582765.1. NCBI lineage: Eukaryota > Viridiplantae > Streptophyta > Magnoliopsida > Sapindales > Sapindaceae > Acer > Acer negundo. The sequence goes on along the minus strand of CM069232.1, from coordinate 17,785,973 downwards.
GTGTTTATAAATTTCTAATAATCATTTTTTGATTTAGCCAACTGAATATGTCGAACATCACAAAACTTGAATTTGCTGCTCTTGATATTTCTGGTGACAACTATCTGTCATGGATTCTTGATGCTGAAATTCATCTTGATGCTAAGAATCTGAGAGAAACGATTAAAGAAAAAAATGAAGCATCTTCACAGGACCGTGCTAGAGCAATGATTTTTCTTCGGCACCATCTCCATGAAGGATTGAAATCTGAGTATCTTACTGTCAAAAATCCATTTGAGCTTTGGACAAATTTAAAAGAGAGATTTAATCACCAGAAAACAGTGATACTTCCAAATGCTCGTTATGCCTGGATGCATTTACGATTACAAGATTTCAAATCGGTCCGTGAGTATAATTCTTCATTATTTAAGATTGTCTCTCAATTGAAATTATGTGGAGAGACAATAACTGAACAAGACATGTTAGAAAAAACATTTTCTACTTTTCATGCCTCGATATTGTTGCTCCTGCAGCAGCAATATCGAGAGCGTAGATTTACCAAATATTCTGAGTTAATTTCATGTCTTCTTGTGGCTGAGCAAAATAATGAGCTTTTGATGAAAAATCATCAATCTCCCCCAACTGGAACTGTAGTATTCCCAGAAGCGAATGCTAATTCATCAAATAACCGTGGTGGTTATCGTGGCCGTGGTCATTCACAAGGCCGAGGGGGTCATAATAAGAAGTCTAAATCAAACCACCAAAAGTGGAATAACAATGATGAAAAACAGGAAAAGGGGAAAGTTTTTCAAAACAAACCCTCTAAAAATCATGACAATGCTTGTTTCAGATGTGGAGTAAAAGGGCATTGGTCGCGTACCTGTCGTACGCCTAAACATCTTGTGGAACTTTATCAAGCATCATTGAAGGCAAAAGGAAAAGAGGTGGAAACAAATTTCATTGATCATGATGAGCCTGTTGACATAACTCATCTGGACGTTTCAGATTTCTTTGAGGACCCAAATGGAAATATCGGCCACTTGATTGGTGATGGACATGTTAATGCCAATTAGTATGTTTGATATTATTTTTCAGTATGTTTTTCATTATGCGTTTGGTGTGTTGCTAGTACTTATTTATCATTATGTTTAAGTTTGTTTTTGAGTGTTCTAGCATATTTTGAGTGTGATTCTAATAAAATTTCCTACAATGTGTGCTTTTGAGGGATAAATTTGTCTTATTATTTAGTTTGCTTTTAAATGAAGTTCGAGTTTTATTTCAATTATTTCTTAATTAAATTGTAATCTCCTCAAAAAAAAAAAAATTATATATATTTATATTAACTTAAGTTTATATATGTGAAGATGGCTTCGGATCATACTAATGATTTGAACAATCAAAAGATGAATGATGGAGATGAATGTCTTGTAGACAGTGCCACAACGCATACAATCCTTCGAAACAAAAATTATTTCACTCACTTAAAATTAGCTAAAGCTAATGTTAACACAATATCAGGTACTACAAACATGATAGACGGCTCCGGAAGAGCAAATATTTTGTTACCAAATGGGACAAAATTACAAATTAATGATGTTTTATATTTTAGCAATTCCCGAAGAAATTTGCAAAGCTTTAAAGATATCCATCTTAATCAGTATCACATTGAGACTACTAACGAAGATAATATAGAATACCTTTGCATTACTTCTATTGTATCATGCCAGAAGCAGATACTAGAAAGATTTTTTGGACTTTCTTCTGGGTTATATCAAACTACCATACGAACTATAGAAACAAATCTTGTATTAAGCCAGAAGTTCAATGATCCAAAGACTTTTATGCTTTGGCATGATAGACTTGGTCACCCAGGATCAATTATGATGCGGAGAATTGTTGAAAACTCACATGGACATTCTATAAAAAACCTGAAGATTCTTTTGCCTTCTGATAACCCATGTGCAGCTTGTTCTCAAGGCAAATTAATTACAAGACCATCCATAACAAAGGTCAATTTTGAATCTCCAAGTTTTTTGGAAAGAATTCAGGGTGATATTTGTGGACCCATTCACCCATCTTGTGGACCTTTTCGATATTTCATGGTTTTAATAGATGCGTCAACTAGGTGGTCACATGTTTGTTTGCTCTCTACCCGTACTGTTGCATTTGCAAGGCTTCTTCAAATTATTAAATTACAAGCACAATTTCCTGATTATCAAATTAAAAAAATTAGACTAGATAATGCAAGTGAATTTACATCTAAGGCTTTTGATGATTATTGCATGTCAATCGGTATTGATATAGAGCATCCTGTTGCACATGTCCATACTTAAAATGGTTTGGCAGAATCCTTGATAAAAAGTCTTCAATTAATTGTCAGACCTTTGCTTTTAAAATCAAAATTACCCGTTTCTTCATGGGGACATGCAATATTACATGCTGCATCGTTAATTCGTATTCGACCGACTAGTTATCATAATTTTTCACCTTTGCAACTTGTACTTGGCCAACAACCAAATATTTCTCATTTGAGAATTTTTGGTTGTGCTGTTTATGTTCCAATTTCACCCCCACAAAGGACAAAAATGGGTCCTCAACGAAAACTTGGAATTTATGTTGGCTATGATTCTCCTTCAATAATTAGATATCTTGAGCCTTTAACAGGGGATATTTTCACCACAAGATTTGCAGATTGCCAATTTGATGAACGAGTTTTTCCGTTGTTATGGGGAGAAAAGACAAATAAACGACGTGAACTTATATGGAATGCATCATCTTTATCTCAGTTTGATCCTCGAACAAATCGATGTGAACTTGAAGTTCAAACGATTATTCAGTTGCAAAATATTGCAAATCAAATTCCAGATGCATTTACCGATTCAAAGAGAATAGTAAAATCACATATACCTGCTGAAAATGTCCCAGCAAGGGTTGATGTCCCTGAAGGAAAATCAGATAAGGTAAATGAAATTAAATCACGCTTGAAGCGTGGTAGACCAATTGGTGCAAAAGACTTAACTCCAAGGAAAAGGAGAATACAAATGAAGCTTCAAAATAAAAGTGGCTCTCCTGAAGAAGCCATCATCGAAAATAAGACAGAAAAAATTAATCGATCCGAAAATGATCAAATTACTCCCGAAGAAGTATATGTACCAACAACTAAGGAAATACAAAATTCCCCTGAAAATGAACAAAATGATCATGTAGATTTACAAAATAAAGAAATTTTAATCTCCCCAGATGAGGCTCATGAACGAATCTCAATAGATTATGTTGGTTCTAAGAAATTCCTGGATCGAAGAAATATTAACATTGATGATAAATTTGCATTTGCTGTCGCTATTGATATTATGAATAATGATGAAGATATTGAACCAACAACAGTGGAAGGATGTCGACATAGAAAAGATTGGCCAAAATGGAAAGAAGCAATCAAAGCAGAACTAAATTCACTCGAAAAACGTGAAGTTTTTGGACCTGTTGTCCTGACGCCTGAAGACGTCAAACCTGTCGAGTATAAATGGGTTTTTGTTAGAAAGCGAAATGAGAAAAATGAAATTGTGAGATACAAAGCACGACTCGTAGCACAAGGTTTCTCGCAAAGACCAGGTATTGACTATGAGGAGACTTATTCCCCAGTGATGGATGCAATCACATTTCGATTTTTGATTAGTCTAGCAGCCTCAGAAGGGCTTGATATACGTCTTATGGACATAGTAACAACATACCTGTATGGATCTATTGATACTGATATATATATGAAAATCCCTGAAGGATATAAAATGAACGAAAATTTAAAACGTAGAAGCTTGTATTCAATTAAGCTACAAAGATCCTTATACGGGTTAAAACAATCTGGGCGCATGTGGTACAATCGCTTAAGTGAATATTTATTGAAAGAAGGATATGCAAATAATCCAATTTGCCCATGTGTTTTCATTAAAAAAATCAGAAATTGGATTCGCTATCATTGCGGTATATGTTGATGATTTAAATCTTATTGGCAATCTTGAAGAACTCACAAAAACTGCTTCTTACTTAAAAAATGAATTTGAAATGAAAGATCTTGGTAAAACAAAATTTTGCCTCGGCCTGCAGATCGAGCATTTACCAAGCGGAATATTTATTCATCAATCAACATATACGGAAAAAGTCTTAAAGCGTTTTTATATGGATAAAACTTATCCATTAAGCACTTCAATGGTTGTTCAATCACTTGATACAGACAAAGATCAATTTCGTCCAAAAGAAGTTGGTGAAGAGCTTCTTGGTCCTGAAGTACCATATTTAAATGCAATTGGAGCACTTATGTACCTTGCAAATTGTACAAGGCCTGACATTGCATTTGCAGTCAATTTACTAGCAAGGTATAGTTCTGCACCAACTAGAAGACATTGGAATGGCGTTAAGCATGTATTGTGTTATCTTTGTGGAACAATTGATATGGGATTATTTTACTCAAGGGGATCAAAATCAGAATTATCCGGATATGCGGATGCTGGATACCTTTCTGGTCCACATAAAGCCCGATCACAAACAGGACATTTATTTACCTGTGGAAATACTGCTATCTCATGGAGATCTATTAGACAAACAATGGTTGCCACTTCCTCAAACCATTCAGAGATATTGGCAATTCATGAAGCTAGTAGAGAGTCTATTTGGTTAAGATCTATGATACAGCATATTCGGGAAACATGTGGACTATCTTCAATAAAAAATAGTCTCACAATATTATATGAAGATAATGCTGCTTGCATTACATAGATTAAAGGAGGCTATATTAAAGGTGATTAAACTAAGCATATTTCACCAAAATTCTTTTATACACATGAGCTCCAAAAGAATGGTGAAATAGATGTTCAAAAAATACGCTCAAGTGAAAATCTTGCAAATTTATTCACAAAAGCGTTGCCAACCGCAACATTTACGAAGTTAGTTCATAATATTGGGATGCGGCAATTGAAAAGTATTTCTTAAACAATTGAGACGGCAACATCAAAATGAGCATATTGATGAGGGGGAGTAATTGTTTTGAAGGAAAATCTATATACTGTACTCTTTTTCTTCACTGAGTTTTTATCCCACAGGGTTTTTCTCGGTAAGGTTTTAATGAGGCAGTTGTTATCACCTCCAATATTATTTTTAAGATACATATGAATAATGTACTCTTTTTCCTTCACTAGTATTTTTTCCCAAGGGGGAGTGTTATGAAAATACAATATAAGTGAATGTTCAATCCCACAATGTAACTTGTGATCCTTCACCTTCCTCAATTTATTCTCTAGTTTATGGTACCATTTACTCTCAAGTTTATGGCTCCATTGATTCTCAAGTTTATTGCTTGTGTCTTTTCATTTGTAACTACTACATTGTGAGCCTATAAAATAGAGGTCTCACCAAGTTGTAAATACCATTGAGAAGTGAATAAAATATCATATTTATATGTCATCTATCTCTTGATTTCTTCTTGTGTTCTTGTGTTCTTACTATTGATTTCTTCACATATCAAATACCTTATTAAATTATGGGTCTTAGAGGTAATGCAGTTAAATTTATTTATTTGGGAAAACAAAATTAATTTAATGATTAGATGTAAATTTATTGACTTATTGACTTTTAAATTTAGTTTAGGGATCAAATTTAGTTTAAGTATTTGAATTTCATTTGACATGATAGGATTAACAAGGATAAAATGTATAGTTATAAAATTAAGGGTATAAATTGATCTAACAAAACTGAAGAAAAGGAATTAATTTATGAATCATATGTTATGTGAACAAAATGACATGTATTTATAAATTTTAGTGTCCAACACTCATTTAAATTAGGAAGAGTCTTTAATTGGTAAACCGTATGAAATTATGAAAGTAGATTCATCGATAGAGAATTATAGTAATTTTGTATGGGGTCTTCATGTTTAAATTTTGGATTTTTACCATTTGTTTTTAGGGCGCATATATTATATGAGATCTTTATTACAATGAGCTTGCCAATTTATGTCGAATTTGTAATATATTATGCTTCCATTAATAAGAACTAAATTAAAAATAAAATCAAAATGAAAAAAAAAAATGGTTGAGATATGGATCTCCACCGATCCAAATCTCCATCAATAGAGTTTGTAAATTTATTGAGGCTTTGATTGTTTGCTATGTTTTTGCCGTTTATGCACTCATCCTCTTTTCAATCAATTGGATCTTCGATCATGTTCATCTTTTCCTTAATCTTCTTCAGTTCTTCTACTAATTGTGGCCTTGTGAGCATCATTCTTTTCGTATAAAATGCTCTTCTTCACACTTTTTATCTTCATTAACAACTTTTTTCCTGCTATTCGCATTAAAAGAGTCCAAATTGATCAATCTCATATTTCATATCACAACACTCACGAATTTAATCTCTACTTTTAATTACACTCTTTTTATAGCCATGAATGATATATATATATATATATATATATATATAGTGGAAATGGTGGAAAGTATCACCTTTTCCAACTCATTTGGTGACTCTACGACCGGTTTAATAACTTAAGTTTAAAAGGCACCTATTATGGTGAACTACCAAAATTGCCCTTAGATAATCATTTATGTTATTCTGTTTGTCTGGTTCTCTCTCCACACTTCCAACAAAAACGATAACGGGGTTACTCTCTCTCTCTCTCTCTCTCTCTCTCAATACAAATAGAAGTTCAAGATCCAAACAACTGGACGTGCTTCATTACAACAAGGTAATATTTCGTGCAAATACTTCTTTTCATTTGTTCACATTTTCATTGTGACAATTGTGGATCTCCGAGACTTTGTCACCTTTTTCCGAGCCTTTTTAAAAATCACTAATCGAGCATTTTCATGTCTTCTCCGAGCCTTTTCAAAAATCGGTAATTGAGCCTTTTGACATTTTCAAGTCTTCTCCGAGATTTTTCATGTTTTGTCCGAGCCTTTTCAAGTCTTCTCCGAGCCTTTTGAAGTCTTCTCCGAGCCTTTTGAAGTCTTCTCCGAGACTTTTAAAAAATAACTATTCGAGCATTTTCAAGTCTTCTCCGAGACTTTTCAAGTCTCAGGAGCTTTTTTATATCTTCTCAGAGACTTTCAAAAATCACTAATCGAGCCTTTTCAAGTCTTCTCAGAGGCTTTTCCATGTCTTGTCGAGCCTTTTCAAGTCTTCTCGGCTTTTTCAAGTCTTCTCCGAGACTTTTCAAAAATCACTAATCGAGCATTTTCAAGTCTTCTCCGAGCCTTTTCAAGTCTTCTCCGAGCCTTTTCAAGTTTTCTCCGAGCTTTTTCATGTCTTGTCAGAGCATTTTCAAGTCTTCTCCGAGACTTTTAAAAAATAACTATTCGAGCATTTTCAAGTCTTCTCCGAGCTTTTTCATGTCTTCTCCGAGACTTTTCAAAAATCACTAATCGAGCCTTTTCAAGTCTTCTCCAAGCCTTTTCAAGTCTTTTCCGAGCTTTTTCATGTCTTCTCCGAGACTTTTCAAAAATCACTAATCGAGCCTTTCCAAGTCATCTCCGAGCCTTTTCATGTCTTCTCAAAAATCACTAATCGAGACTTTTCATGTCTTCTCCGAGCCTTTTCATGTCTTCTCCGAGCCTTTTCATATCATCTCTGAGACTTTTCAAAAATCACTAATCGAGCCTTTTCAAGTCTTCTCCGAGACGTTTCAAGTCATCTCCGAGACTTTTCAAATAATCACTAATCGAGCCTTGTTAGGTCTTCTCCGAGACTTTTTATTGAATTACTAATCGAGTCTTTTAAAGACTTTTTCGAGACCAAAAATGTCTTTTTCGAAACTTTCATGTATTCTTTGAGACTTTGCTAGTGTTCTCCAAGCCTTTTAAATATCCTCACCCGAGCCTTTGTAAATGTAATTTATGAAAATATTTTGTACTCCTGAGTTTTTATTAATAGTTTTGATTAATTTGACAGCATCATGAATCGGGTTAGAATAGTAATATCTTACAACGGTCAATGGGAGCAACTACCCGACGGAAGTCGGAGGTTTGTTGGATCCGATAACAAGGGAATGTATGTGTCAAAGAATATGACTTACGAAGAATTGGTGGCGATCGTGCATACCATTGTGAAGTATGATGTAAACAAATTCAATGTTGATCTGGCATCAGTATCAATCGTTCCTGGCAGTACATATCGTACATTTATAAGAAATAACGATGATGTTCAGTTTATGCTAGAGGAAGATCGGGTGATCCCTCAAGTATGTGTAAGTCTAACTCAGAGGACACCTGGAGATGTGATAGGGAATGATATTCCTCCTCCTGAAAATAGCCAACAATTTGGATCCTTTAGCGGTAGCAACCAAGTGTATCCCCAAAGGAGTTTCGCCGAAAGTGGGGAAAACATGTGTGGTGTTCCACCGGTAGCGGTTGACCAAGTAGTTGAACCTCAATTTGGCGATGTGTTTGGTTGTCGAATTGAGCAGTACAATGAGATGAACAATTACCAGAACCATGAGGTGGATAATGAGGCAAATAATGAACAGGTAGATGATCTAGAAAATATGGATGAAGAGCGTACACAAATTCAAACACAAGGAAGACATGTACAAGGAGTTAGTTGCACTGTACCAAATATGCCTAGGACTTCCGAGGTCCGACATAATATAACAGTATCTGATTCTGATAATACGATAACGTGGGTTATTCCCGGAGCATATTCATACTCGTTTGGTATTGGTAGAAGCAGCACCTTGGCAACGCAAGAACCTACATGCATGATTTATAAAGGTCAATTTTTCCCAAGTAAAAAGGATTTGAAGAGGCTAGTTGGCCTTTTTTCAATGCGGGAGAACTTTGAATGGAAGGTTGGAAAGGTCTAATAAGACAACATTACATTTAGTTTGCATCATTGACAACTGTACGTGGAAATTAAAAGCGGTGAGGAGAGATGAAGAGACTTACTTCCAAGTCAAAAGTTTTGTCAACCAACACAGTTGTCCTTTGGAGGAGGTTCACCGTCGCCACCGACAAGCTAGTGCAGTCATAATTAGAGAAGTCATTGCACCTAGACTTCAACAACATGATGGTCGTCTCATGCGTCCGAAGGACATAATCGCCGATATGAAAACAATGTATGGCATCCAAGTCATGTACAGTAAGGCACATGATGCCTTGTAATATGCATTGTCCTTGACCTATGGAATGCATGAAGAAAGTTTCAAATTGTTACCATCGTTTGCGTACGTTCTGGAATAGCAAAATCCTGGCACAATCACCGACTTACAATGCGCAGACGATGATACATTTCTGTACTTTTTCATGTCGTTAGGGTCCTCAATTAGAGGTTTTCGGAGGTGTATGCGTCATGTGATTGCAGTTGATGGTACCCATTTGAAGGGAAGATTCGGGGGTACAATCTTTGTTGCAACTGCATAAGATGGAAACGAACAGGTGTATCCAATTGCTTTTTGGTACGGTGACTCAGAAAACAACCTTTCATGGGAGTGGTTTTTGGAATGCTTGAGGGGTGCCCTTGGTCATATAGATGATCTGGTTTTCATTTCCGATCGCCATGCAAGCATTGAAGCGGGGATTTCTAAAGTGTTCCCTTATGCAACCCATACTATATGTTGCTGGCATTTTGGTGAAAATATGAAGAAGCGATTCCACAGAAAGGATGTTGCCGACATAATGGATTCAGCAGCTAGGACGTACAGTGAATTCAATTATAACAGGCACATGGAGGAGTTACATAGGCTGCACAAGGGTGCATTCGAATATGCCATTGCTGTCGGTCCACGCAAGTGGTCTCGCGTACACTGTCCCCAATGAAGATACAAGCTGATGACCACAAATGTTACAGAGTGCATAAACTTATGCCTAAAATTCGCACGGCAACTGCCAATGATGACACTGGCGGAGTTCATTAGGAATATGCTACAAAAGTGGTTTTACGATCGTCATGCAGCTGCACGGTCCATGCGTCATCAACTGACCGATGCAGCACATCTTGTGATCCTAAAACGTGTCGAGAAGTGCAATTATATGACGGTAAATCCAGTTGACTGGAACATATTCTCCGTCAAATTGAAGGGAAACCAATGGACGGTTAACTTACACTTGAAGACTTGCACATGCAACAAATTCCAAATGGACTATTTCCCATGTTCTCATGCATTCGCAGCGGCAAGGTACATGAGATGTTACAGTTAACGATTTATATTATTTGGGTTCGTGAATCTCATTGTTTTCATTGTTGTAGGGAGTGAAACTTGGATTTCACATCTCTGTGTGCGGACTACTACAAGAGAGAGACACTTATTGATGCATACTCGGTTCCTATTATGCCTGTTGGCCATCCTTCTTCATGGGTAGTGCCATCCGACATCGCATCTCGGGTGGTTTTAAATCCAAAGTTGAAGAGACAATCAGGTTGCCCGATGGAGGGTCGACATGCCTCGTCTTCGGAGAGGACAACCACACAGTCGTGTAGAAGATGTGGACAATCAGGACATAATAGCAGGCGGTGCTCCAACCCACCGATGGTTAATGAAGGTCCCAGCATAAGTGTTCCCGATGAATACCGTCGCAAGTGCAGCATTTGTCATTCAATTGGACACAACAAACAAACGTGCCCTGAGAAAGACTCTACCGTGGAATGAATGGAGCCATTGAGGAAGGCGATCAAACATAACAAGGCAGTACAAGAGGAACATGTCTCCAACTTGATGTCTTCCAACATCGTCTAGACGTTAGGAACCATGCTCGATACAATTGTGTTATGAGACTGTTGGTTATTATGCTTTTTTATGTTGAACTATTATGATATATTTATTGGTTGTTCGTTTAATGCCATACTGTATCTTTTGTTATAGTGTCTACAATTCATTGTATTGTTTATGGATTTCAATATATCAAATGTGTGTTCAAGTGTTAATTGCAAACAACTAAAATTTTTTTTAAAAATAATTTCATTTCATTACTCAAATGTTATGTACATCAACTAAATCACTAACTGGAAGACCAATCCTTTGAGTTACAAAAAACCTCCACAGCCATCTTCTCTCGGATGGTGCCCATTTCGTTTTCTGACCAGTCAAACGTATCCCTGTTCGCTGCCAGGTACTTTATCAATCTCAAAGTATGGGCACCACAGTTACCACTGCAATTCACCACATAAACAATCGTTAGAATTGAATGTTATTAAAACTGATTAGGATAGAATAAGATCTTTAAACAGTCATACCCTCTATCCTGTTGGGGCACACGGTCTCTAGACACAATGTTGAGTGGAAAGGGCTTATTCTGCAATGTATACGTCATATCGCCCCTCCATCTGCGACCGTGAAAGTCCAACGCATGCAGCATCGACGGTAAAAAATATCGTAAGCAAGCGAGCTGCGTTTTCCTATGGCGAAATGGTACCTCCTGTCTGAACGGGTCCATCAGGTAAATACTCCCTGTTGTGAGGTCGACGCTGGCTAGTGCCCAATGCGTACGTCCAAGGTTGCAAGGAATCAAAACATGTATGTGTTTCAACAAAGTGTTATCAATGGGAAATGTATTTAAAATTCAAATTCAAACAATGTAAATAAAACACTGACCACGTCAACTTCATTCCATGGTTTGGTTCCTACCGGGACCAATCCACGTACCATCGCAAGGTCCTCAGCGGACCACTGATGCTTGAACATAGACCAACTGCGGCGGGGTTTGTCGGCCCCACTTCCCATCAATCTCTCCCAGTCATTCAATAACCATGACTGTACAAAGAAAATTTATAAAACGTTAGATAAAAGATGTACAAAACACATAAATAGATGTTCAAAAGCCGTACAAATTAAACACTTACATAGAACTGTGAATCCTGTATGTTGATCCTCGGACCGTAGACGGTGGAGTAATATCTCTGACGCTTCCGCAGAATATGCAAGTACGCGTCCATATGCTGACAATTTCAACATTTTGTATTGTTAGCATTCTACTATTTCAGAAACATCTTATACACAATGTTCAGGTAAGAACCATACCGTATCCTCCAACTCCATGATGTTGGTTTGAAATCGATGGAACCAAGGGACACCGACTGGCTCGAGTAGATCCACATCACGCCTGCATAATTTTTGAAGAAGTTATATAAGAAAGTCGTTTTACTTAGCATTTTCAAAATACAAAATAATTTTTGTAATATCTGCGATTATACTTACAATTCCCTAGTCGAGTTCCTCTTATAGGCTTGGTACGCCGCAAGGTGGTCAAGATCTATCAATGCGTGGGGCGCCCATACATGTGCTGGTTGTGGCCTAATCCTTAGCCTCTTCGGCCGAGAGGGGTCAGTGTATGGGGTTCGCTGCTGCCAACCTGCCCTGAGAACCCGATCCTGACGTTGAAGGGGTGGGGTAATCCGGTCCACAGAAAGGATGTGATCCACTGGATGGCTGAGCTGTAAGGAGGAACTCTGTCCCCGTGTATTGCCTCCAGAGGTGCGATGTGTTGACGGACTATGTCCCCCTGTATCGCCTGTAGGGGTGCGCTGTACATTGGAACTATGTCGCCGTCGATCGCCTGCAGGTGTAAGCTCTTTGGGTGCACTGAGACTGGGGATCTCTGTCTCTGTGGAATAAATGAAGGGGTGCTCTACACCAGGATTGACCGGAGGGGTGTGCTGTAAGAAGGTGCTCTGTACCAGTTCTTGAGAATGAACAGGTTGGTCTGGTAAAACCTGCTGAGGTTCTTCCTCTATCTCCATAGGTGTTGTATCAGTACCACTAGTACCACGAGTAACCTCCTCTCGTGGTGTCACACCAGGCCCTTGCTGATCACCCTAATGACTACCTGTCCTCCCTCTGGGACTGAAGTCTCGGTCTCCGTCTGGGTCATCGAAGGGTGGGTCATCGAACCGTGTACCTCGAGTACGGGCGTGCGACGTCGAACCCTGAAGCCCCCGAATCAAATCTAGCAACTCCTGATGCTGTTGATCTCGTTTCTCATTACTCTTTCGCACCTCCTCCTGTAACTCGCGTAACGCATCCATCAGTTCAGTATACCGACAGTCTTGAAAGGATTTCGAAATTGTCAGTACTAAAACCATTCACTCGATTGAAATTAAATAATACGGTAAAAAGAATTATACGTACCTCTGCTTGCCCTCCAACGCCTCCTCGTGAGTCATCTCCAGTTCGAGAGTCATCTGTAGTTCGAGGCTCTCTAGGCAACGTGAATCGAACCCGCCTAGTCCTCGCGAGACGAATATGACGACCATCCTAGTCAGAACCCTCCGTATCACTGGGTTCGAAAGACGGACCCTCAGTGTCATTGGTTCCGGCAGTTGTATATCGTTTGGAGTCAGAGACAGAAATATGTATATCACCGAGATCAGCATCATACAAACTGCCTCCCTGGGAAATGCCCTCGAAGTACAGTTCAGCCCTCTCAGTTGCCGTCGGCACCAATTTCACCATCGCAAACATCTGAAATTGCAGTTAGACCATTGTAATTGTATACATACTAATAGTTATGAACATAAAAAATATATATATATATATAGATATTTACACTTTCAAGGAAAATGCTATTCAACTTCTCCCCCCTCGGTCGCGTACTCAACTCCCATTTTAGAATTCGGGGGGAGAGCTCGATTTCCCTCCGCTTCCCACATCCGCTGTTGCCAAGCTCGGGATAACCTCGAAAGCAAATATCTACAAAACAGCTAAGAACGATAAGAATCCAATACAATACATAAGTCATATGAAAAAAATAACAAATTCAAAATTCTCACCAATAGGGCGTGCGTTAGCCCATATATGTTATATGTCTCCGTGGTGTGTACATCAACGCCCTTTCGTCACTGGCGTTGTTCAAACCGCCTACGTCGACCATCCAACGCATGCTTGAAACCGTACATAGACCGCCTATACACGTGTGCACCCCACGGGAACGCATCAAAAGCGTCCAAATCCTCGACTAGGCGAAACTGCCATACTGGAACTTTCTCTCTCTTGTCCAACCCCATCGGTATCCAGTTAAGCATATACAATAAGCAAAGCTTAACCGCATCGTACTGCTCAGAAAAAACACCAATCCGTAGAACGGCTTTCAGCTCTGCATACTCGACCTCATCTCGACCCTCAAAGTACCGCTGGTGTATGCCATTCTCTACCATATCATAGGTCGACGTGTCAGGAAGTTCTCCGAACTTCAATCCGGTGATTAGACAAAACTCAACCTTTGAGAACCGGACCGAATGCCTTCATAACAAAAATCTCATCTCATCTTCAGGCCCATCGTGATGCAACTCGGGAATAAGCAACCGATGTACAATGCCAGCCGAAAACTTCATCCCACGATCCATCCGAAGGAGGTGTCCAAAACACGACTCAGTATACCGACGTCGTTCTTCGATCGCAAGATGTTTAGGTACCTTGTTAAGTGCGTTGTCGATATCTGTAAGGTCATCAAAATGGTCATGTCGAGTTATTTTCCCCGAATACCTTTCTTCCTCTGGAGTTTTAAGCTAATCTTTTAGTTGATTCCTCATCTGCATATTGACATAAAAAAAATATATCTAGTTAAATAAAATAAATAATATAAAAATGAAAGGTTTCGGACACTAAATGAAAAGTCTCGGACACTATATGAAAAGGCTCGAAAACTATATGAAAAGGCTCGAAAACTATATGAAAAGGCTCGGACACTATATGAAAAGGCTCGGACAATATATGAAAAGGCTCGGAAACTATATGAAAAGGCTCGGACACTATATGAAAAGGCTCGGACAATATATGAAAAGGCTCGGAAACTATATGAAAAGGCTCGGAAAATATATGAAAAGGCTCGGACAATATATTAAAAGGCTCGGAAACTATATGTAAAGGCTCGGAAACTATATGAAAAGGCTCGGAGACTATATGAAAAGCTCGGAGATTCTAATTCTAGAAACCTATTCATATTCCTTAAAAGGCTCGGATTACTATTTAAAAGTCTCGGACAATGTTTTAAAAGGCTCGGATCCTATTTTAAAAGTCTCGGAGCCAGTGTGAAAGGCTCGGAGATTCAAATTGCAGAAGCTTATTTAAATTGCTTGTAAAAGGCTCGGATTACATATGACAAGGCTCGAAAAAGGCTCGAAAAATGTTTTAAAAGGCTCGGAGATTCAAATAGCAGAAACCTATTCAAATTGCTCGGAAAAGGCTCGGATTACATGTGAAAAGCTCGGAAAAGGCTTGGATTACATGTGAAAAGCTCGGAAAAGGCTCGAAAACCCAGAACTTCATCGTGTTCAACAGAATTTTTTCATAAATTTAAACCCTAACCTAATCAAACAAACCTAATCAACAACAAATCAAATCAAATCTAATATACATGTCTAACGAACATCCAACATCAAACGCACATAAAAGTTTCAACAACAAAAACGCGTCAGAAAATCATATCACCTTCTCGTCGATTTCAAGACTGTATCGCCACCGCCGGCAGGTTTTCCGTGAGATTTAGTACCGGATTTCTTGCACCAAAGGTCTCTCTTTCCACTGTTCTCTCTCTCTCAACTTTTTTCTCTTCTGACGCAAAATGACAAAAATGAGGGTATTTTTGTCTGGTCACCTAAATAGGTGCCTTTTAAACTTATATTAGTAAACCGGTGACATTCTCACAAAAGCCCCTCCAAATAGTGACAAAAATTTTTTGAACACTATATATATATATATATATATATATATGTGGAAAACAACATCATTTTTTCTATTTTGATAACATAAGACAATGGGAAACATGGACGATTTCATGTCCTTCATGTGAGACATAACAGATTACAACAATATAAACTGTAAAACGGTAAAACATAAAATACATACCATGATCAATATAATGTGTAGCTACTTGGAGGCTTTAATTGGAATTTAGGAAACTCAGACATTAAATCTGCATCGCTCTACCTTGCATTCTCCAGCTTTTGCAATCTGAAATTAGATTGCAACGATAAAGTATTTACATTTTGTAAGTTGATGTGACCATGTTTGTCCTTAGAACATATTATGGACATACAACCATGAATGATATCAATATTTGTTAATCGAAAGAGAAACATATAAACAAACATTAATTAAATAAACATAAAAATCAAAACTTTAAATTGAAAATGAAAAAAAAGATTGACACACATTACTCATATTAACATTTCTAACCATAATCAACTTTTTTAAAAAAACCCAACTTTTGAGATCTAATCTAAATCACTCGACAAACCCGGTAGAAAAAAAAAACACATGAAATGATAAATTATAAAAAAAAAAAGTAACTGGGTGTGCTTGAAAGAGTAGGATATAATAGTCAATTTATAGAAAAAATGATCCGATAATGAAGAGTTGAAAAATAAATTCTTATTAATCTTTATAATATTCTTATTAATTAGTTATTAATCTTTTTTTAAAAGGTATTAATTAGTTATTAATCGTAATAATATATAAATATTTTTTTTTTTCTAAAGAGATGGATAGTCTCAAGTCTCAACCTTCCATTAATTTATATCATAAATATAAGTAATGCTAGGCTTCCCAAATTCATTCCTAAATTATGTTGGCACGTGATGTGTCAACATCGCATCACTCACTACATAATCTCATAATTTATAAGATGTTGATGGTAATGTAGATTTCTATACGTTGTGTAGCCCCCTTATTTACATCTTTCATGCTTGTTTCCTGGGCAAAACCATGTATTTAACATTTTAAATAAGTGTTTCAAGTTTATTCCCATTCAAGGGACTTAAGTACATAAATGAAGAAATTCTAGGGCAAACTCGTAATTTCTGAAAGATGGGTTTCATCCAGATCACCCGCCATCTCAACGAAGTTTGGGGTATTAGGTTTTGCGGGATAGGTCTTCGTCTAATCCTCTCGCGAAGTCTCCCACGAAGAAACATCACCATTGTAGAAACAGAGCTTTCGCGGGTGACTTCGTCCAGTCCACCGGCGAAGCTGCCCTTTCAACTTTTATTTTTTGGTTTTTGTGCCCCTTAATTCATGGCTCAATGATCTTATTCTTGTCTCTCATTTCTGAAGTTTGGAGCCACGTACCTTTCTAATAAGACCTTAGTGGTTCTCCCACTTTCTTTGGTGCTTGCCACCTCACACCCCATTCCACCAATCCACCAATCACACTTCCCATTGACCATTCTTTGAAGAGTGATTACCACATCTCCCATTCATCATTCGTATCCATCATTCCACACAACACACCACAGACCACATAACACCCTTCTTCCTCTTTTCCACCAAATAAGTGAGAGAAACAAGCTCTCATTGAGGAAACCTCCATGGGAGTTCACCATACATCACCACCACCACCATCTACACATTCTCCACCCATCTTAGAGTATATTGCAAAGAAAAATGAGTAGTATTTAGACCAAATTCGAGCTAGGAAATCAAGGAGCAATTTTGTAGGAGATTTCTTCAAGGGTTGTTTCTTATTCACTATTTTCTTTGTATATCTTGTTTTCTTTGATGTATTCACCATTTGAGAATTTTGTAAAACTACACTTGTGTTATATAAGTATGTTTGTTCTTATATTTTTTGAGTTTTATTCTACTCTTTACTATATCCATGATTTGATCTCTTATTGTGATATACATGTGTGTGGAGGTTCAAAATTGATATGTATGCATGAATGAGATTAAGATTAAAGTAATTTAATTTAGGAGTAGTGTAATTTAGCTTCCCATGATTATTTGTATGTTGATGGATGATCCAAAATACCGTTCTTAGAATGATTTGAGTGTTTGAGTATTAGCTCCAAAGAGTGGGATGGTTGATTATGAATTCACATGCTGGATTAGGCTTTGGTTCCATATTCTTGTGCTTAATGGGTCTTTATATTAAGGCACAATTGCTCATCCCATGACTTGGGTTAGGTGATGAATTAATTTTGGTGAAGGCTTTAATCAAGAGAATGAACCATTAACTTAAATTGAATATTCTTAATGTTAAACAATCAACTTGATGCACAAATTTGTTTGGTGAACTTGTTCCCTTTTTTATGTCATCCATCTTAGGGAGATTAGAGAGATAAGGAGAGAGCTTTCTCTTCTTTGAGAGAGTTGGGCATTCAAGTAGATTGGAGAATCGCCATAATCGTCTAATGGTGAAGACATCTCGGTTGACAACAGGGAAAACCCAGCGTTCGATTTCCGGTATCAAATAGGTTCTCCTTTCTATCTCTTTTGTATTTCTTGTCTTTTCTTTGATGTGTACCTTCATTCATTAGGGAGTTGATGTAAACCTAGCATTATTGTCTCTTTTATTAAATGTGTTTGTTAATAGTTGAGTAGTCATTTAAGTCCTTAAAGCTTTTGAGTGATTAGCCACCACTTGAATGAACCTCGGTTGTTGTTTGACGAACCGAGAGGAGAAGCACGCAACGTGCACGATTAGATGCCCACTACATATAGAGTAAGGTAGAGATACGCAAGGCTTTGCATGTATAGTCGTTAAATGTGTCTCATAGTTCTTAATGAACTCATGTGCAATTCAAGTAACCATTGAAAGATAGGTTGCTGGTGCATGTGGGTATAGCCTTTGTTGCTCGAGAGAGAATATTGGTGAGGATTAAGTGAGCACGACTTTCAACTTTGATAGCATGTTTGTATGAAATTGTGTGATTGTTTTGGTATAGTCATCGTCTTAGTGCATGTAACCATATATATCCTACATCTTTCCAATATATTCTATCCTTGTAAATACAATTGTATATAATTTATGTTTTTTTGCAATATTTACTTTTACTGCACAATAACACACACATATTCGTGTTTAGCTAAACTAGCGACAACTAACGAATTCCACCTCCCTGCGGAACGATATCCTTACTTGTTGCTATACTAGTCTCTTGACTTGTGCACTCGCGAGGTTGAATGTAAAATTCTAAATCTTTTGATACACTTCAACGACATGTCGTTAGTTGACATCTCACGTGCCAACACCATTTGGGAAATTTTTTGGGAAGCCTAACATTACTCCATAAATATAAATTGGTTTAAAGTCTTATTAATTGTAATTCTAAAGAACAAATGAGATCCACTCATATAGCACTCATCCGACCAACTAATTATTTCCATTACACTCTCATTTACATCATAATTATTACCGGAAAAATATACTATTATATAGATTGCAATCAAATTAAAGTGTATTGATATTTCTTTGTTAATATAGATAGAAATTAATGTATTTAAGTCTAAAACTCCATCACGGTGACACGTGGCGCTGCGAGGGTCAACTTTTATATATTACTAGCCTACGAACCCATGCGATGCGTGGATTTTGATAAAAACTATTATCACGCTTTAGGGGGAAAAAAGTTTCATTCAAACAATTGCATTTCTGTTCATTATATATATATATATATATAGATATGTATGTATATATTCAAGGCTTCATTTTTAGAAGAGAAATGGTTTGCAATTAGGATGTAATAAAGATCTTCTTTTTGGTATTTTAGTTAAGGATTTTCAAGATAAAAATGTAGAATGTGATATTGTTGTGGATTCCAACTTGACTTATATAAGAAACTCATGTACTTTTCATTTTCCTTACATCGTGTCTTTTGAGTGGGATGTGAAATCATTATTTAACTTGAAAAGATCTGAAAATATATATATATATATATCGTGCGTCTAATACAACCTAGGGGGGGTGAATGAGTTGTTAATCGATTATTACCAAATTTTCGATTAGTCAATGTTAACATATAAAAAACCCAAACACACAACAAAACAAATCAAGTGTAAAGTGCGGAAAGTAAAGAACACTTGATTTTTACGTGGAAACCTTCAAATCGGGAAAACCCACAAGCTAATATGTGCGCCACACACGGTCAACGAAATCCACTATATGAAAAGGAATTTACATCCTCAAGTGATTCTCGGACTCTCACTCTAGATAACCTCAGGCTGTGGACACTACCACTCGCCACTCTTGGTTCAATCCCTAGTGGTATCCCCTAATACACTACTCTTGACGTGAGCAACTCCTAATTTACCCCACGGGCCTTTTACAGTGGCACTCGACCAATTGCTTGAGCACTACACACCGGTAGTCACAGGACTTAACTTGCTTGTGCAACTTCACCTAGAAGCCACAAGACTTTGACTCATGAAGAGAATTAAAAGTCTATGTGTATATCACAATAATGCTCAAATGCAATGAGTGCTAGACTAAACACTATAGGCTTAACTAGATGTTATAATGCAAATCAACATCCTAGTTATCAACAAAACCTACATGCATATACATGAGGTGTCAATTAGTTGTAGAGATTTCTAATAACCTAATTGTCAACAAACAAAGTCATTTCAACACAAGTTGTCAATTAATCATAGCAAGGACATTAAATGCAATTAACAAATGCAATCAATGAGTCCTATACATCAATGTCTAAATGAAAATCATATAGACTTAGCTAGAGGGCAAAATAGTCCTAAATACTAGCTATCAACAAACAACTCATCTCAACCAAACATCAAAGACTCAATCATGTTATAAACAACATTAAGTAAAGAGTCATGCATTTAATCAGCAACTAAATTCTCATCCTAGGCAAACATGTCATAAATATGAAACAAAGAGATTTAGAACATATAGAGATTACCTAGTCAAAGAAATCAACACAACCCATGCTTAAATGATGCTAGGAAAATGCTAGATGCTTACAGAAAGGAGTTTGGTTGAGTAAAAGTGAGTTCTTGGGAGCTTTCTCTCTCTAGGGTTAGGTTTCTCTCTCTAATATGTGTATTTTTGAGCTCATTTTTGGCCAAGAGAGATAAGAGGTCAATATATATTATGCCCTAGATGAAATGACGTCGTTTTGCCAAAAAAAGGTTGCAAAAACGCGTCGGATTGCTGGGCGTACCGCTGCCTAGGCAAGTGCGCACATAGCTGTCTAGGGAGCACAAAAAGGCTGTCCTTGTCCGCTGGGTAGGACTGTTGCCTAGGCACGTGCACAAGGGGCAGTACAGGTGGCGGTAAATCACAGACAGTGCACCAGCTCAAGATTCGAGCGCCCCAAAACATAACCAAACGACATCAAAACCTTTCGTATAATATATCGTTGGAAAGGTATGGACGTTTAATTTCTAATCCAATTTTTAGAATGACATTTGATGTCTGTAGAAAAAGTTATGGTCATTTGATTGACCAAAGGTCAGATTCGGATAATAGATGTGATGCTCTGTTTTAGTGGTCACTTTGGAGATTTCAAAACCAATCTAAACGGTCATGAAATATTACGAATAATATACCGTTGGAAAGGTATGGGTGTCTAGTTTGTACAAAAGTTTTCAAAACTCATTTTGAAACTTTTTATAAAATGCTATGGTCACATGACCATGCAAAGGTCAGTTTTGAAAACATTTAAAACATTAAAAATCCAATCTTTTGAAACTAGACACTTTACTCCAAACAACCAAACCAAATCTAACACTTATCTAAGAGAAGAATGAGACCTTTTCAAGTGGTCAAGCATCGCGCTAAGACATGCACACCATCATGCAAGCGCGGACGTTTCTGATCACACAAATGGAAACGAATTACACCACACTTAAGACTAATATGAAATGCAAGTGTGGTTGTGAATAAATAACATGTATAGGTCATGAATAATCACCAAGCATGTGACACACAAAAGATATGCAACATATGAAAATGAATAAGTGTGATGATAAATCATATAAGCACACAATTAAGAGAAACACTAATGCAATCATATAAATGTAATGAAAGTGTGTGTGTGCTAAATGACATAGATGCACGAATCAATGAAACACACATGCATGGTACCAAAAGCAAGATAGATAAAGATGCATGAAAGTGTGTGTGTGTGTATGTGTGTGTGTGTGTGTGTGTGTGTGTGTG